>KN884041.1:26330-38325 GCA_000934455.1 Apostichopus parvimensis
AAATAAATAAATAAATAAATAAATAAATAAATAAAGGACCCCAGCAATTTAGCGTTTTATTAATACCGAGCTGAATTTGAGAGGGTGGACGAATTTCGTCTGATAATTTTTCTCCCTATCTCTGTTTTCACCTCGTATCGTTCATGTGCTTTTGTGTCATTATAAATGACGAGAGGTTATAACTAGACAATGGTTTTAACTCATTAAAAATAACCTCCAACAGACAAGGTGATAATTAATAGCCCTTATAGGTTGGGAGAATAGCGTGTGTTTATACACCAGAGAGTCACGGGTCAAGGTCATGAGACTACCAAGTCACGTGCACAATCTTTAAAGGAGCATTTCTGACATTTAACAGATTAGAAGATGATCATCATGAGAACTGGAATTAATGTAGAGACAATACACAAATGTTATCAGTTTTGTCTCTCGTTATTTTGAATAGGGGGGCGGCCGGGGGGATGAGGGTGCGTCCGGGGGGGGGGGGCTGGTGGCTGTGACACTTCAACAGTAAATTCCTGTCTTAAGTCATCCTTTGGTTCGGACACATATTCAATGGATTTTGTTAAAACTCACATTTTCTTTTCTCTCTCTGTTTTGTTTGCTACAGGCTTAACCTTTGACCTGACGGGTTCTTTCAACGTTGCTTTTTTAATCGGTGGATCATTCTTTACATTTGCCACATTGTTTACTTTACTAATACCTTGCGTACAGAGGAGGCGGAGATGGAGGCCAGTAAAGGCCTCGAAACTTTCACAGGCTGCCCCACCCATTCAGAGTGAGTTAATGTTACCAAAAACGACGGAGCAGGCGTGCTGGAAACCTATGGCGCTTTCAAACGAATCGGATGAACCTTCAGCTGAACTCGAACCCGATTCTCAAGAGACGACGCCCTCTTTGACGGGTAGTTCGGCGGAGAGCGCCAACGGTGCCAATAGTGCCTCAGGTGACTGTGTCGTAGAAGAATACGTCTGCTCGGTGTGAACGTGTTACATGATCCCCGACTAAATAAAAAAACTCCTGTCGAAATCCAAGAAAAAGAAAAAGAAATATTTGTACTTTGTGACGAATTTTTTGCATAAAAGCTACTATGTTTGTATTCTACCACCTGTTCAAGAATCGGTCAGTAGCCTAATTGCATATTTGAAGGTGTTTTAGGGGCCCGCGATGTAGTATGATATTACTAAGAGGGTAACATTCTATCCTCATTGTTTTTGACAAGAGGTCAATTAAGGTCGCACGGTATACTCCAGTGTACGTCTTTATACCGACATAAATCAGTACTATCACGTCCGTCACCATGTCACGTGCTACTTCCCCCGTGACTGTAACCGTCTACAACATGTTAAAGTCAAACTGAAATTTTCTATGATGTCAATTTTAAGTAGCCAATTTTACTGTTGTTTTAAATTTTACATTTACCATTGTAAGGCCTTAAGAAATATACGCTAGCGATGAATAGTCGTTTTACGTTTTCACAACATCATCAAGAGTGCGACCATATCTCTTGTCAATTTTAACGTACATCCTGATGAGATCATTCGAAGGGTGATCGTATCCGAAGATAGGATCTTATCTGTTTGAGATAAGTTTTTAATAGGTGTTTATCTTATCTCATTTAGGACTTTCATCAGTTCTGTTTTAAGTACCATAGATTACATTGATATCACGAGAAAACAACAACAACACTCGTAAGATATAACCTTGGCAACTTTTTGCTTAATTAATAATTAGCTTCACAGTGCATAGTTAGCAAAAAGATATATAAATGTATCACATTGTGTTAGTTGTAAGCAGCAATTGCCCCCTCTGTAGGGTTTTATCTTAGTCATGTTGTAAACTTAGCGAAATGTAAATCTCAAATTGTAATGCAATGCTATGATATGTCGCCTAGTGACGTCATTGCAATTTGTGCTCTCTTTGGAGGGTCCGTTGCCAACCATTACGTTACTGCATTCATCAAACTGAACTATGTGTCCATATAGAGGCATACATTTTAATTTCAGCCAAAGAGAAAACCTTAAAAAAGCATTAGAGTTACCAAAAATTAACACATTTTATCCTCGTTTGACAATAATTTACACATTTAATTTTGTACTGGTTGAAGATATTTGGTTTCTTTAAACTGGTCCATGTCTGTGTTTAAGATATCGTTATGTTTTAGAGCCTTCGCCAAAGTTATCTTCAAAGCTCTCAGTCCACAGTCGCACATTAAAGACGTTAATAAATGCATGACAATTACAGCTAACTTCGAATCGGCAGATTCATGTGGACTTCATGTACACTTGCACTTGAAATATTGCATGATGGCCATTAATCAAGATGCACGCACACGTTCAAAGTATTGATGACACACGAAGATATTAAGAAACACATATTAACGAGCCGATTTAACCAGTGCCGAAATGGCAGTATTCCAAATTATATAGCTTAATTACCGCCTACATAGAAAGCACGCTAAGCGATATTTTGCATTATTATCATGTCACTTCTATGTGTCTAATATGTTAAACAAAATCTTTCACTTTTTGCTATAACATTAAGATTTTCGGTGTTGATCTTTGTGTAATAGATACAGTGCCTCTAAGGTCACACTGAAAATCACGTGACGGCATTGAAGTTTATGTTTTATTTTGGTAACCATGGGAGCATATTGCGAAGAAAGGCCCTACAACTGCAGAGATAGGTCTGAAAACAAACAAAAACTATATGACTATTATTATTATTATTGTGTGGAAACACTTTGTAAATATACTGTAGCCTACTTTGAATAAATTTGGCCGAGTTCGCTTATGCTGTACAGAATGTTCAGTAGTGCACAACCTATACCGTACGCCTACATATGGTAGCCTAACATGTCTTAATCTGATCGGATATAGGTGAAGGCTATAGATAGTGCAATCCAATTTAGATAATAGTGTGTGTAGTCTTAAATGTACATATATGACTATGATAATTCAAATGCTTAACTGACTAAGAAACACGGGGAAATTATCGTTCGTTCGCTTTAAAATTCGGCTGGGATCTAGTCAAATAATGTGTATGTGTGTTTTGCTCAAACTTGAAGCCAGTACTGGTCAACAACTGCCATCAGCAGATTTTGCTTGCTTTCCCGTGCTATCCGAAAATGAATGGCATTTTCTCTCCATTTCGCTTAGGCTACTATGTTGTCTTTTTTTTCTTCATGAACTTTTATTGTAACTTTGAAACGACAGTCTTGGCTGTACAAGTTTCAAGAATATTTCTGTAACAAGTACAGTGAAAGGTAAACATTTCCAACCAGTCGCACAACTAATATTTATAGTCCTGGTCAATATTATTTTACTTGAATTACATTTACGAGAAGTGCTCTCGATCTGTAAACAGTAACTTAAGTTACAATGTTGTTTGGTAAACAGTTGTTTCTTTGACTTAAATCTTGTAAATAAAGAACCATACACTCCTATGTAGACACTCATTTTGAAACGAATGTGTAGACATACATAATAGTATACCCGCACAACACAACGTATTTTCTTCTTAAACTTAACTTGTTTAGGTTACCGTAAACTTCCCCATCAAGGACCCTATGACAAAAAGTTGAAAACAGAAATATCAAATCTTGTTGCAATTCTTAAAATAACCCTGTAAAGCGTTCTTAAAACCATTTGACAATTTTAGACTCCTATTACTACGCAAGAAACAGTTTCATGATATGAGTAACTTATTTAGAACAGGTTTGAATGATCTTGTTATGTTTGTATATACCTGTTCTCCCTATATACGTGTGAAGAGCATTGTATGTACGTTATAACTTATGTAACATTGTATGTACGTAATAACCTGTGTAACATTGTAGGTACGTAATAACCTGCGTAACATTAGTCATCTGAACGTTTCGATCAACCAGCGCAATAATTGCGAACATGCACGTTGTCAAGGTGATCGTTATCTAAGACTGAAAAATCAGGTACTTTAAAGTAGGAAACATTTCTTTTTCGACTTAACACCATTCCACGATTTTGGTTCAGTAAAACATAAAGGTGGCGTGTCGTTTTATTTTCGTCATTATACCTAGGTCACCATCAAAGTATATTTGCCAAAATGCCTTCCTGTTGAAATGCCTGTTGAAAAAAACTGTCAAATGTGACGAAGTTTGAGGTATTGACGAGGGTGTTTTCGATCATCTTCCTGGACGGTGATGTTAGTTTGTGTTGGGTGGTTCCAACTCAGCAAGGTTCTGAACAAGTCATGTAATATAATATTTGCATATAACTGGTTTTATTTTCAATCACTGAAGTGATCGTTGATGATGCAGCAGCCTGCACTAGCGTGAAACCAGAGCACAGATGATTGTGTCACACGAATGAAGTATACTTGTAATAATAGGTTCCATTGGGAAACCTTTGAAGTCTATGCCTGTAATTCCATGGTGTCTGGTGCTATCGCTTTTCATACGTTCGTTATTTCCCTTCTCTTCTGGCTACGTTGTTAATATCATATTTTTGTGTACCCTTTAGTTTGGGTTTTGCTTATATAACGGATGTGTCTCCATGGAACTCTACCATATCTGATATCTACTTTGGTAAAATTAAAAAAAATTAAAATAAAACAAATCCATTTTCAACTCGTAAATGTTTAAGAGATATACCTCTCTTCAAGCCATGAAGTATTAAATCAAAAGAGAATAAAATATTTTAAAAAACAAATACAAAACCAGTCTTTTCATTTACCTTTTTAATTATATCATAATTTGTCTGTTTTTTCAAAGTTTTCTGGTAATGGTTGGCTACATCCTGGTAAATATCTATATAGACAGTTAGTTTTTTTTTTTAAAACAGACAGTGGCGTAGGAAGGTCTTTTGGGGGGGGGGGGGGGGGGCTGAAGACTGATGGCCGGCCTGGGAGAGGGGTCTAAGGGGAGGGAATTTTTTTGCATTTCCAGGTGGCCTCAGATGCAATTTGGTGCAATATAGCACACTTCAACACCCACTCCATTTTGTAAATAATTTTCACCTGGCCTTAGATGCAATTTGGTGCTCCAAATGAGATTTTTTTCTCATTTGGAAATGAAAAAGGGGTTTTCTGACTTGCGGAGCGGGGGGGGGGGGTGATACTTCCGCCCCCCATATTTTTCACTGGGGGGCTGGCTCCCCCACAGCACCCCCGGTTCCTACGCCCTTGAAAACAGATATGTTAAAGTAACCTGTATTTTGTGTTTGAAAATAGCTACTAGAGAACATGAAAATGTTCCAGCCATGTGAACATCGCTTCCTAGACCCACGCCCCCAGGGCTTTGTCACTTTGGCGGCCCCTACACTATTAGTCAACAGCAGTGTAGGCCACCCCCACCCCCTCTCTCCCATCGGAAACATCCCTCTACGCCCTTGCGTTAGATCTTCATATCAAAATGCTTTTGTACTATTATCTCAACGTTCCTATATTTGTCCCAAATTCTCTCCTCAAAATTATGTCAATGGTGTTGCGGCAGAAACTTGAAAATGTCATTTTTTGATCAAAATTCGATATTTGTAAGGCCTTATCATTTATATAGCCTTGTCATACTTTTTTTCCGGATTCTTGCCAAATCCGCGACTTTTTCAATTCTTCCCAAAATCATTAAATTGAGTAGACCGCTCTTTTCTTCATATATCAGGCATTATTTTGTTCTGATTCGTTCCCATTTGGGAAGAAAAGGCTATTCGTGTTTTAAAATTTGAATTTTACTATATTTATTCGCGAATTGAAGCTTAAAATTCAAGAGGAACTCCACTTTTATCTCGAGAAAGAGCCACAGTTGAACGTAACGAATCCGTTTCAGCATCCTGACAGAAATTTGAGAAATTTCATTTTTGATCAAAATTCGATAATTTTGTAAAATGATCAATCTTTTCGGATTTTGACCAAAATAGCGACTTTTTTCAATTCTTCCCAAAATTATGGAAATGGGGTAGAGCACTCTTCTCTCCATTCATCAGGCATAGTTTTGTTCTCAATTCGTCCCAAGTTTGTAAGGTTGTATAGCCTTATCATGTAAAGCAATCTCTTCATTGTATGTTACAACAATACACCAAGAGAAAACACAAAACATGGCAAATTCCTATTTTCAAACACCACAAAAACAGTGTTACTGGCATAATTAAATAAGCAATAATGGTTATGAACTATAATAATGCTGTGTATATATTACTTGAATGCATTGAAACTTGCAGACACAAAAAGTAAATATAAAAATAAAATTGTTCCATAAAACACCAAAATGACAACTAAATATACGAATAATTAAAAATTTGTAGATGTGCTACAAAGGATTTGTTTCAAGTCAAATTTTCAGAATGTCACCATTTTACAGAGATTCGCCGTTAACAATGAGAAAGACAACGGGTTTAAAATCATGCAAATGTATTAAAAAATAACAGATAATAATAAAAACAAATGGAAGAAGGGCTGCTGCCATAATTACAAACTATAGATTTTTTTTTTCATTGGCACCAATTTGTGCCTAGACCTTTTAAAGAATATCAATAAAATTGAAAGCATTTTTATAAACGATTGTTAGGGAATAAATGCTTTAAGATATACAACCTGATTTATTATGATAGACAAACTACACATTGACACAACAAATATTTCACTTTTATTTCAAAATTCCTAATAGACAAAGGCAGAAAGAGATATCTTTTATTTCAGTGACATATCATAAATATAAGCTGAACATGAAATGGTTAAACAAAAAAAAACAAAAAAAAAAAAAACCGAAAAGGTAAGAAAGAAAAGAAACCCATATAATTTTATAAAGGAAAACATGAAAGTCTGAGTATAACATTGCGTAGCTGTTAATAAATGAACATTTGGAAACTGAAATCAAATGACAGAATTTTTGCTTCAAATAATGAATCATTATTTGTAGCTGAAGATTGGTCTAGCCTGCCATTTCATTCAGTGGCTGATTCCTATACACGGGATTATCCAACGCATTACTGTCCGATGGGGTCTTCATTGAGGTCAGTTGATCTGTAGTAACTCGAAGGAGCTTCATCCCAATCCATGGAACGGTGGTGAGGATGCGATACCACATTATCCGTGCCGACCTCTTTGTCCCCGTGTTCATTTTCTTCCAGTGGGGGGACATCGTAGGGATGCTTGACAAGAGAAGAAGATTAACGAATGATAGCCATGAATAAGACTAGAGACCAGGGCACTTCAATTTAACCGACAGTTAACTGCCATTTGGCCCCCCCCCCCCCTCCCCTCTAACATTTGCTGTAAATGCCCATGAACAAAATTCAAGTTGCCGGTGGCAACAAATGTTTCGCCCCTTTCATCATCCTGGGCCCTGATAAACTCCATCTCGAGACTAAAATAAGGGCTCAGAAATAGTCCAAAAGCAAATTCAGCAGCTACAGGAAACATAAAGGTTTTACACTTTTTAAATTGTTACCAACAATCTCAAAAATTGTTCCCGTTTTGTGTCATTTCTGTATTTGTTCTCTCTCTCTAACATTTCTCTGGAAATCCAAAGCTTCTAATTTGCCTTAAACAACTTGTTGCCCTCCTCCTCCTTCTCTCGGTCCTCAATTCAACCCCTTAATTCAAGACAGTTCTCCGAAACACGAATCCAGATTTTTTCATCCCCAGATTGCAAATGACAAGGCAACTTTCCCTTTTGTATAATCTACAAACAATTAACTTCAAAGGTCTCTCATTTTCTTTCTTCTTCTGTTTTCTTGGAAACTATGATTAGGAAATAAATTACTTAGTTGAATGAACTTAAAAATGTCTATGCAGCAATGTTTCAAGTTATCTCAACACAACGGGTTTTACAGTGTATAATCAGTTTCATACTGGTCTTCGTAGTTGACTTAAACGCTTTAAACCGCGCGTCATTGTTTCTATTGCTAGTTCTTTTACAGGTGCCATCAAAGTTATGCATGTTTACAAATTCACTGGGTATATTTAGTGAGATACACTATATTATCTCTCTGATCCACCCCCCCCCCCCCCCCACCCTCCATTCGGCTGTCCTCTCTCTTCTTCCACTTGTACGAATAAACAATCTTGTCACAGTATTAGCTTATTATATGACATGGAGTGGTATAGGTTTTACAAATCAAATCTACCTTACTCTTAAAAAAAGATCGTCTGGGCCCCGACAACAAAAAACACCCTCGCAGACACTTTCACCCCCAGTCATACATTGAAATTGTATTCATGTGACTATGACGTTGTTACGTCAAGTAAGCTACCACGAGTGGCTTCCAAGGGTAATAGATGATAGGCCTTCGTATAATCCTGCGTGTATCTGGACGGATACGGTACTAAACATGATCTTATAGCTAAATGAAATTATTACTGTCGGCTACAGATATTTATTTCTTCTAAAAATACTGCATCGTCATCACAACATGTAGCATCCGTTCGAAAATTTAACCATTTTCGTGAAAAGTGACCTAAAAGGACCCAATGCAGTGCTTGTTTTGTGCATGTTATCAGTAATCATCATTATCTGTTCCGCTTTTATGTTAAGAAAACATGAATAAAAGTACAGATGGTGGTGAAAATAAGGAGGATTGAAGGTGATTGAATGCATTTAGAAGTTTTTTAAATGTTAAATGTGTATATTCAGGGAGTTCCATAACAACTCCCTGGTATATTACTCCGCCGAGCGAGCAGACGAAATGATTGGGATTCAGTTATAATTAGCTGAACTAGCTCCTATAACATAAAATCTAAACGGTCATTACAATAAAAAAAAAAAAGATGCCACGACAGGCACTGCCACGAGTTTTCATCAAGTGGTGGGTAGAATATCATAATTGCAAAACTGATCTTTTCTCGTGATTTTGTAAGTAAGTCAATGGAACCATTCATTCCGGTATGCCAACAGTGAAATTGAGGGCGTATATCAAGAAGGATATTGAATATTCCTTGTAAGTAACAGAGCCGTATATTTAGAAATATACGGCTCTGGTAAGTAACAGAGCCGTATATACGGCTCTGGTAAGTAATACTGTATACTGCCCTCTATTTTGGTAATTATTGGCAAAAGCATACGTTCATGTTTAATTATGAAAAAGAGAAAGATAACCTTTTGTCATTGATAACGATTACATTAACATTTTGAATGAGATGTAAGTAGTCCAATGATGAATTATATTGTCATGATATTACATTATTGAACATCATAAATAACTGATCATAAAAAATCAACTAAAATAGCTGCTGTATGAGACAAATTTCATTAGTTCATTTTGTTATCTTTCTTGCTGGAATTGGATACTAAAACCTCTCCCCTCCCACCACTCCCCTCCCTCTCCCAAAACTCCGCATACAAACTTTATCCCTTTATTATCAGAATATACAAACACAAATAGTTCAACATTGTCACATATCTTCGAGAAGTGTATAAATGTTTTGAGAATAAGTACATTGGCATTCATATTTGATTGAAAAAGTGAAGATATATGTTTTAAGCTATGTTATGCAGCAGCCTATTACGAAACACTTGCACACTTTTTACTGATCGCCGCGTAAAATAAACACTTGAATAGTTTCTACAGAGGGAGGCGAATGACATTCGAAGGGACTTTTACAGAGACGTAAAAGTCTGAAGTTTCTGCTTCTTTTTTTTATTAACCAGAAAGCTATTCTTTATTCTTTCGTAAAGTAACATCACCTTAGAAGTAACACATCATTATTTTTATCGCCAATCGTAAACTAATTCAGTTTGATCACAATCGATTATTCGATTAACCCTTTCATATACTTATTTCTTTCAAACGACTCACGAACTTCTTCCTTCCCTTCCCGTCATTTGCTCTTTTCCATCTCATTCTATCCCTATTCCCTTCCCTTCCCTCACCTTCCCTCCCCCTTCCCTTCCCTTCCCTCCCCTTCCCTCGACCTTCCCTTCCCTCCCCTTCCCTTCCTATATTCAAACATATCTCCTTCCTTTCCCATTCGTCCCCTTGCCCCTTTCCATCCCTTGCCCTTTCCCTCACTTCTTCCTCTTCCTTCTCTTACCTTCCCCTCCCTTCTCTTACCTTCCCTCCCCCTTCCCTTCCCTTCCCTCCCCTTCCCTCCACCTTCCCTTCCCTCCCCTCCCCTTCCCTTCCTATATTCAAACATATCTCCTTCCTTTCCCATTCGTCCCCTTGCCCCTTTCCATCCCTTGCCCTTTCCCTCACTTCTTCTTCTTCCTTCTCTTACCTTCCCCTCCCTTCTCTTACCTTCCCTTCCCCTTTCCATTCCTCCCACCTTCATACCCCTTCTTCTTAGCCTTCATTTGTTCTCCCTTCCCCTCCTCCTTCCCTTCCCTATTCATTTTCCTTTCCCATACATTCGTCTCACACCTCTAATTTGAACATGGGAGTAAAGTATTATAATGCCTCAACTCTTGTAAATCGTAAATGGAAATATCGATTTACAGACGTTACCATTTTTAGAATTAAAATCAAAGCCTTTTTCATAGTTGAAAGGATCACAAAACCAACGACAATTGTATATACCTTTCTAAACTAATGAGTGCAATGACATCCATTGATTGGCTAAGTGTAGGGAGATATTACCGGCAGTTATCCAGCCTAGCTATTAAGAAGTACTTTCATTCCTTTTTAATGATCGCAAATACATACTTGAATATCTCTCTATACAGTGAGATGAGTGACATTTCAAGGCATTTTTTCTCCATTGAAGTAAGTAAAGACATGAGTAATTTTAAAGACAAACGTTCCTTATACGTGGTTTGATAATACGCCCAGTTTTAAAGCAACACAGTGGAGGTATAAATCCATACATTGCATACATAGCATACTAATAGACGGTAAACAGTTCCCATCTACGTAATATTGAACCTTTTTTGATTGACCCAGAAAGTTTGTTAAGACATATAAAAACTTAAATTTTACCCTATTAAATGTGCCTTTATTTTGCCCAAAATAAAATTGCTTTTTCTGCAAAAATTTAAGAAATATTTCCGTTTCTACGAAGTAGGGCGTCAAACCATTTACAGGATTGGGGGGACAAAACAAAGACAAAAAATAAAATAAAACAACAACATACACACACACACACATACATTGGCTGAAAGATGTTCCTTTTTCCTGCTACCCCCTCCCCGTACCAAGTATATATGATTCATGGAAGCAAATTAGTCGCATTTTTGTTTCAATAATTTAATAATTATGATCAGGTTTGAGTTTGTATACGATAAGAAATTATTTCTCAATATGGGAAGAGTTATAAGAATTAGTCTAATCACATCAGTTATAATATAATAACATGATTTCGGTTCCAGATAATAAAGGTATAGGCCTACTCGTATCATATATTTTGTTTTTTCTATCGCATCCACTCGAAACACAGTTGTTCAGGGAAGGGAGGGGTGATTAATCATCCTTTTCCTCCAAGTTTTCACCGTTTGAGGGGCCACTGACCCCTCTGCCCGCTAAAGGATCGACGCCCTGATAATTGACGGGGGGGGGGGGGGGGGAATACGAAGTCGATGATCTCAAATTTGTAGATAATTTGTTCTTCTTATTTGAAAAGAAGCTTTGAAAATGTGAGTTGCTGAAATGACTTTATTAAAGGTATTTTATAACAACATGAATAACGTAAGCACACAACCCATTTTTTGTTCTATTTGAAGAAGGCCTATCATTGCGATCCCGACGTACAATAATACAATGATAACAACGTCAGTTTCTTATTAAAGGCCATATGGCCCAATTCAACGTATAGGCCTAGTTGTGTCAATAATGCTTCAACGTGATACAATTAAATGATATTTGCAGTGACACAATCCCACGAAATGACCAAAATGACATGCACATGTTCTTATTTACCTAACGAGACCACGGTTGCCAGGTGCATTTGCAAATTGTGTAGTCAAATTAAATATGTTTTTATTTAATAAACAAAAACAGAGTAGTAATGAAGTATATCTAAACATGTATCTTCTTGTCTTTTGTTTTTTGGTGAAATTAATTAATCATGTTTAATATGACGTATATATATA
>KN884042.1:43777-56316 GCA_000934455.1 Apostichopus parvimensis
TGGTAGTGCACTCCGGGTGTTAATGCTATCGCTGGATGCACTCGGGCTCCGCCCTCGTGCATCGCTTGCATTATCCCCCGATCGTGCATTAATCCTGTGAGTAACGCAAGCTAGACCGTTGATTAACCCCTTATTTAAGGATGACCAAAATAGTTTCTATATATTTTCAATTAAGGAATTCCATCCTGTTGAGTTGAATGAAAACATCTCAAGTTTGACTATTATAGGAAAATGGTCACTAGGGATAGGCTTAAAGTAAAGTTGCCCTCTTCTGAATTTTGCTTTCGTTTTGCTTTGTTTTGTTTCGGGGGGGGGGGGGGGGGGGGGGTAGTGGTGGTATTTCGAAATTAAAATGCACGAGTAGCCTTTGTCTAAGTATGTATCTTATATTTTTATTCTATATCGGAATCCGTATATATGCTGTAGTATTTTGATGCGAATTTCAAATTTGAATTTTGACGATATGAATTGAAAAAGTTAATTGTGTAAGTTGATATGAACTTGGTTTAAATGTCACATGAATTGACATCAAAGTTTCATCCTGGCTAAAATTACAAATGAAAAGAGTTCCAAAGATTGCTTAGGCCTATATATTTTTTTTTTACCTCAATTGAAGTTTTTATAATGAGGAGTTACAGAGAACCCTATGACTTATATACGTGTAAATTATTGCCCTGAAATTTATTGTAAAAGAGGCGGTGTGAACCGTTCATCTCATAGAATTTCTTTTATATCTTTCAGCGATGGAAGTGAATGTGGGGGGGGGGGGGGGTTGGGGTTGGGGTTGAGGGGATTGGGGTCCAGTGCAGATCACCTCTTGATATCATACTGCTGGTACGAGCCAAGCTAGGAGACAGGGGGTATGCCCCAATCAAGATGCTCCACCCTCACACCCCGGCTGCCCCCCCCCCCCTCCCCAGTCGGCTGCGGTAAAACAAAACTGAAACATTCTCCCTTACGGCCAAATTCCTTTATCCTTTATGTTGGTAATACAACGCAAACAAAATGCTTACTCTTCTTGGGGCATCGCACTCTTGGATCCCCACATGGACTTTGAAATACATTCCAGTGAAATTTGACTCTTTATAACCTGCATATCTGTAAAAAAAGATTCAAGAGAATTGTCTGAAAGCACTACAGCTCTGACATGTGCTTTTGTGATTTAGGGTCGCTAAGAGAGAACAAGAAACATCTCTCAAAATCCAACAACTGCTCCCACCCACCCCCCTCCTCACCCCCACACGCGCACACACAAACACACTTTAGAATTTCTCGTGCCTCGACTTTACGGGTGATTTACAAAGAATGAAACGGAAGATAATTAAAACGATAGCCAAAATCTACTTCGCATTACTGAATGTGTATTTTCAGATTCATTCCAAAGGTTCAGGCATTTTTCTGGACAATTTATTAAGTTATCATCGACCGACCTCATTCGCTTGAAATCTTATCAAAAAAAATGAAAAAAAAATCTTACAATGCATTTAGCACTTCTTCTGTTATATATTTCAAAAATGCATAGATTAATAAATTGATAAACGCAATTTCAACTTGTTTTTGTTTGTTTGTTTGCTTGTAAGGCCTATGTCTATAACTTTCTCATTTTATCATATCGTATTTGTTTTAAATATATCACCTGAAATAACTCCAAACTTTCATCCTTCTTAAATAACAAGAAAAAAACATGTTTCAAAAGCACTTTCTATAACTTCTAATATTCGCGGGGAAGGAGAAGTTTCAAATTACTGTGGCTCAGTACGTTTTATTGCAGTGAAATTAAACTGGGTATATGTGCCAGTTGATTGGTGGCGCTATACGTTTATAGAATATCAAACAACCGGATCCTATCCCAGAGTCGCGAAGCAAAGCATTTGCAACCCAAACGTCCGATGCTCAAATGATGTGCTAAATATTAATTATCGCTTCTCTGCCTTTTGGCTAAGATCATGTGTAGTATCTGTTCCCCTTCGAGGGGAATGGTGATACACACCTGACGATGATCATACAGTCACAGTCCCGATGCAAGGTTAGAGAGCGGATCAGTCGTTCAGTAGTTTGGTTTTCGTGCCCAGGTTCTTTTCTGGGTGACTTTTCTTAAAAAGTATTATTTATCAACAATAGCCATTACATATAAAGACAACGGAGTAAAACACACACATATAATTAAAAGAAAAAAGACCCAACGTGCGATAATACCTTCATAATGATTTCGAAAAATATTGTTAACTCTTTAACGGCGAGATTAACTGGATGAGAGAAAACCTCACTCAAGGTGTTAAATTTCCATCTTTTTTCTTTATAATATGCAAACCTCTCATAAAGTTTTATATTTCATTGGTGCAAGCAGAATATTCATGGGAATTAACCATCGTAGAATATCGTAACATTTATCGAAATAAAAGTATTACACAAAAAAAACCCTTCAAAATGCAAAAAATATAAATAAGATAATAAATGTACAAAGGCCAGGTTGCAAAGCATTATGAAAGAGCGACCTCTAATTTTGCGACTTTTCGGGATTCATTGCATGTTGCAAAACAGCGCCAATTATTTTGGTTTGGACATTCCGATCGTGTGACGTATGAACTCTCTATGAACTAGAAACGGCGTCGACCAAATGCCACCTGCAGCCTGCAAAGAAATATATTGAATTATCCATATTCTGTCAGAGGATATAGATATCCAATAATTCGAACTGTCAATAACCCCTCCAAAAAAATAATAATAATAATATCTAAATTGAAAAATATAAGAAATTTTAAAATGTTCCTCCAGTTGTTCTTGTTCTTAAACAAGAGAGCAAAAAAACTGATTTTTGTATCAGGCACAAAAATGAAAACTTGGTAGTTAGGCCGTATCACTGGAATCTCAAATTTCCATACCTGAAATTGCAAAGTGTCCATACGTGAAAAAATTAACCATGATGCTTTGTATCAGCCACAAAAATGAAAACTTGGTGGTTTGGCCGTATCACTGCAATTGCAAATTTCCATACCAAGTCAGTTTAGGTTTTGAGCTAGAAACGGAGCAAATTTAGCATATATATACTGACTGAGCCCTATAACCCTATATTTCAGAGTGATCGCTAAGGGTAACATTCACATTTAATCAAGGAATATCTAAACTGCTTTAACTAAATCACCCTCAATCCGCTTTATTTTCACACCATCTGTACTTTGATTAGTTCTCTTTAGCATACCAGCGGGGAAAAAAACAAAATGTTATCTGAAAATATCTCAAAACAATCACTTCATTTGAACATTTCAGACACTGTTCCTGACACAGTGGTTAACTAAGTCCATTTCGAGCGGATTTACCGTACCATAATTTTGGCATTGTACCGATGATAGGCTTTTATACCGTAGTTATATCCCGGTAGCAACATGGAATAAATCCAGTCAATCGTAGACTAAAAAAAAATAAAAAAAACCTCGTTTGTTTGCAATAAACGAACAAAAACTTATTCGGTTGAATATAATCCGAATCTTTTTAAACATTCGTTGCAAAATGTATCTATTTCTTTTCACTGAATCGAAATGGTTACTAGATTTCAATAATTCGATTTTTTTTTAAAATATTTTTTTAGTTGAAACGAATGTCATTCTTGGTGACGTCATAAGCTTACACAACGCTACGTTACTGTTTCTGGATGAAAGCTGTATATGACACCCATTCAAGTTCAACATATATAGAAGGCAACATTATGGGTCGGGCAATATTGCATATGACATTATTCTTGTCAAATTCCTACCATCGTTCCCTGGTCGGATTACTGACTGTAAATGAGGGTGTAATGTCGATAATGCACACATATACCTTCTGTGTAATACGTTTTCTTAATATTCTAACAATTCGGAAATAAAAATAAATTAAAAAGATATGGGATTTGTAGTAGGGACATATCATATACTATCACACCTGCTTCTCTTCCCTGAACCACCCCCCCCCCCTCCTCTCATCGTTTTCCCGTTTACAAGACACACACACATAGTAAGACACACACATATTAATTACGTCCATTTTGCTCATGAATACGCTTTTAGATATTATTTTTCCCAACCTGGTTTCTATAGAGCGTCCGCGATTTCGTTTTTGGGGGGCGGGTGGGGGACGTGCAGGCAAGGGTTCCGCAGAAGATGGTCCCTTAAACATTTTACTGACATTACGCCCTACCACAATAGTCAAAAGAGAAGACCGAACTTTCATCATCTCGCTGATGAGTTTGATCTGGATTAAGTTTGATCTGGACATGGTGAGTTTGATCTGGATTATTGCTGATGATTCCATTGTCTGTATGTCAGTAATTATTTATTCATTGCTTCAAGGGGTCCGTGGATAGAAAAAAAGGTTGACAACCTACGTCCCTAAACCAAAAAAAAACATATAAAAGAGTGGTGTGCATTTCCCCATGTCCTATACAATACTGGCGCCTCTTTTAGGCCCCTAGCCCCCCCCCACCCCGCCCTACCCCTACAATACACCACTGCCATTAAACACATATCGTGAGGTTTATCAAACATTGTTGCAAAATCCTGTTAAAACGAGAATCAGTTTTCAATCGCTTAATTCCCATTTGAAACTGTCACTGCAGGTATGGATTTTGTTACTCATTCAAAATAATAAAAATGATCGTTAATACGTAAAATATTCATTAAAAGAAATCCTCTCAGCCGTGTCAGTAGATCCAGTTTTTGCAATTATTTACCCGGGATCTCTTTCAACTTCAATGAAAACAATCTCTTTGCTAAAAAACAAAATAAAAAATTGATGACGCACAGAATGATATGCAGTTCAATATGCACTCCTTTATACAATATCATGGGATCTCGAGACAGGCAGATGGGACTTAATTAATCCATAATTGATAACATATCTAATTTAATCTCTTCTATGTTTTTTACCGGGCTGGTACGATGAGGGTTATCTTCTGTCAGGTTCGGTTAGCGACAGTTAAAGAGAGAGAGAGGGATTTCTGTTCTCATTGATTTCAGGCGTAATTCTTAAATTCGGTTTACAGGGGGAGGGGGGGGGGGGTCTGGGAGGGCCCGGGAGAATAATGAAGTACAAGTTGGATGGGGTCAAGTAGTTATTAACAAGCACCTTATGTTATATTGAAAAGAAAGTTTTCCCATTTCTTTACGACAACACGGTAGAATGATCTCGATCTATAAACTGAAATGTTTATGCTGACTTTCTATGTTTGTGTTTGCATAGTGAGTTTATGTTTTGGTGCCTCTTTTTCTCCGATAACTACGGTAGGTTGAAGGTGCATCTCAGCATAAAAGATGAACGGTAACATAAAGATTAATATTACTGACAACTGTTTCATGGTCATTGGTCTCTATATGGTGACTGAACGTTCATTATCTGATTTATTTGAGAGTCAGTGTGTTAAGGAGAGGAGGGGTGCGGGCAGAAGCGCAGGGAGGAGGGAAATTCAGCGCCTTGTGTGTCTAGGTATGATGGGAACAAATGAATATGAGAGATGCATCTAAAGATGTTTATACGGGGTAGGGGGTTGCCAAAGAGCGGGGAGGGGTGCGTTCCCCTCCCCCGTCAGTTTTGTGGAAACCTGAAAAATCTGCCTTGTTATTTATAGAATTGCTCCTGGTTTTATAATGATAACATACCTTTTTCAAGTTTTGTAATGAAACTGTGCCTTTTTTTAAAACGACCTTATGTTGAAAAATTAACAAGGCTGTAATAAGAAAGTGCCTTTTTGTTGAAAACAATAAATTATTGGAATTTACTATGGCACTTGAAAGCACAGTGGATCCAATTTGCCGGCGTGCACGTTTTCAGGTGAGGTTTTGCGGTTTCTTTCCTCAAGCGAATGTCACCTTTCCCACTTCACTTCAAGTTTTGCCAACCCTCCACCTGCCACCCCCCCCCCCCCTCATGGAACCCTCTTCCGTCACTTTTGCGCATTTACGCCATACGAAAGTTTATTCACATAATCACATTTACGCGTCTGAGTTCGTCTGTCACTTTTATGCAAAAGACCTTCAGTTTACCAAAATCGCACCTTTCGTTCATTTGCGGTGATCAATCAACCCAACCCTCTCCACCCACCCCTAACCACCCCACCCCTATCCATGGACCCTTTCCTGTCGTCAACTAGCACGGTTATATGTTTAATGTTACCATCTATACTGTTTATATACTTTATGGACCTATACATGTAGGCACGCCGACTTATCCAGTTTTCAGTATACGACCTAAATACGGTAATATTCATGAAGAGAGTTTGCTCTTGTCCAAAGCTGTATATTGTTGCGTCATAAATCAAATTCGTAAATTGTAGCCTGCCGAACAGATGATACAGGCCTATAGCCTGGGGAATTACAGCATCATATCAATAGCATCATGCATGTGACTGTTAAAACATAAAAAAATTACGGATTAATTTATTTCTTTAATGACTCTTTCTGAAAGCATTAAGAGTAAACCAATGGTACACCTACAGTTTACATTAGAATTTTCCGTGCAACAAATAGCCTAATTATAGCGACGCTTCGCAGAGGACACGTTATTCCTATTCCACCGCAGATAAAAGGAAAACCGAGAAGTAATCAGAAATGATCTTGGAAGGTCACTCACGGGGCAGGTTCTCTGCTATATTGTAATTAGAATCAAACTGCTTGATTCCGTGTGCTTGGGTAAATAATTATTATTATCAATGCATTGTTGAAATGCACTTATGCACTGTTGAAATGCACAAATAGCGAATTATCGATTTGCTATTTTATAGGCTTCCGTAGTTTACTAGCAGTTCCAAGTTACCAGGTATTTCAGCTAGCAGTTCAACGATGCGGAAGTAAACACTGACGCGGGGAATTGTTTTCCGTCAACACTGCACACGGACTAATGCCATCCAAGCTACTCTAGTCTTGCATGGACAACTTGAAAATCACACACACAACAGTTTGGATTTGGACTGAAAGAGGTCAGCACGCGAAATATCCGGATAGACTTACGTGAGGGATTGCAGCTTTACTGTAAAACACGGATTTTCTCTAGGGGAAGTCAGGACATATTTCTTGGAAATCCCTACCACTGTCAGGATTTGGTCATTCTGTTACGAATAAGTTATACGGAATTATACTGGGCGAGGAAGAATAGCAATCAGTAAGAATCTCAATCTCTACATCTTACGAGTTACGTTAACGTTCGGTAAGTACCAAATATGTGGTATCGCGAAATTGTTAAGGTTATCTTCAATCTGAGTTGTTACTGGTAGCTTTCGAGATATCAATTCAGGTGTTTTTATGCATTGACAGGGAACGTATATTTATAGTAACTGGGTGAAATTACAAGGTAATGTTTGCCAAAGATATATTATTTTTGGATAGTCTAACACAGCACCGTGACTCGAGTATGAATGACTAGACCCACGAAAATCTAGGCCTAATTTTGGAATTGTTTCACGTAGGCCAAGTCTAGCTTAGTGATGTAACCCAAGCATACTTGGTCATACTTCCCAGACCATACAGTTATACTTTCTCTCAATATAAGGCAGAGCAACTTGCCAAAGTTTGTGTCATTGTCAACTGCCAGTTCCAATGAGAGGAGACGTTTTGAGGGATTTTACCAGAACTAAGAAAATACATGACCATAGGTTTACTCCATAGCCTAGTCAATATGGTATGGTTTTGCTCCTATAGCTGTGTGTACTGTTCACAGGCCTTGGCCTTAGGTCGTATACATAACCTTCTGGTAAATTGGACCTTGGTCCAAGGTAGTAGGACCTTTCATGCCACAGCCTGTACTTGTGTCATTGAGCTGCACAGTTATACTTCCTATCATTGCATGAAATGTTTAAAACCACTTTACCGGTTAACATCAAGTTTTAAGTCAGCTTTTTGTGGATTTGTAACATTGATTGTGTGTGTTAATGAGCAAGTGTGATTCCTAGCATCCATGAGGCATCAAGCCATTTGAAGTTGTCATTCTGTACGTATTAAAGTTAATAGTTCACATATGCCATAGACATCACACACTATCTATGGGTTACAATCTTAACATGCTTTGCCATGCTCAAAATAACAGTGGGTTGTGAGTTCAGGCAGTTGGGATAACAATGCAATGTATACTGTATAATATTTGGAACGTAAACTGTTTGTCTGTCAGGAGAACTTTTGATAAATGTCTGTGTGCTGTATATTTTCTAACTTTCAGCTAATGTGCAATCAATTGCAATCGAATCAGTCGATTCGCAGATCAATTATTCATCAATCACAAGGGAGTAAATATTTGGATGAATTTTCAAGGCCTCAGAAATTTATGGGTCATGAGAGTAGCGAGGGGGAATTCACAACGTGGGTTGCCAAGAAAAATGTTTGAGGATGGGAGCCTAGCTGTTGTTCACAAAAAAACTGTTGGGGTTTATACTAACAACACAGTCTAGCATATTGCAATTATATCGCATAAATAATGGACTTTGAATTCATTGTAGGGTTTTGAACAACGCTGTTTCTGCATGCATGGTAAGAACTATATAAATCACACATGAATGTTAATCATTAGTCCCAGCTGCACTAAGATTTCTGTCTGGTTATTCATCCCATAAGTGGCCCATCCCTAAGTAATTCTCCACAGCTCAAGCATTTGAGAGAAATTAAAACAGGCAGTAGCACACACTTCATTTACCAAGCAGACAATTATTGTGTAATGTACAGTATTTGTGTGTGGTAATAAAACCCTGGATTATAGTTATTAGACCCTGGGGAAATGTGGCTTTTGAGGGTTTGTTTAGTATGTGATTAAGTGATTTGATAATGTACCAAAATATTTATAGGGTATTTTGGTGGACTGTAAACTACAGCTCAGTACTTATAAAGTGTTTCTGAAAGGCACATTGCATTGTTGCCTTCAGCTTGTTCTTATCCATTCCTTAAATTTGGCACTATAAACTCTAAGTTTGTGTTTCTTTTGAATGTTAATTGTTTACAATTTAAGAGTTACTGTAGTTCAGTATTTAAAAAAAAAAAAATTAAAGTTAATGTTAAATTATGTTATCATGACAACATCCAAAAAGGGTGGTATATAAGCCTGCCATGAGTTTGACACTGTGAGTTTAACATTACATCCCAGTTTTGTTTGATTCAATAACATGGAAACGGGCAGGAAGGGGATTTCAAGAGATATTGTGCCTCCTGAAATTTATAGCTGGATTTGTTTTGATCTCTTATCTCTCTATTTGTTGCATATTATTAATAATTAGGCAGTCCTACAGTTAGGTCTAACCTAGCTCACGTGAATCAGGGACTTAAGATACTGTAACTGGTTAGAGAACGTTATTGATATATCACAGACTATAGTCTCATCATAAAACACAAACAAATTCTGTACTTTGTACCACAATAGTTGCTCAACTGCAGAGAATGCTATACAGAATTTTTCACAATTTGGCTTGGATTTTCTGGACCATATTATAGAATATTATAACAATGATTTTAATATTCTTTAGTTGTGGGAACTCCCCTAACCATAACCTACTCATGTAGTCTATATATAGGTCTGTGTAATGGGTAAAACAGCTATATAGTAATAATAACACAAGTTGTAGTCCTGAGATAATTCCCATTCGAGTATATAGGCCTGTACAAAGTTTGCTGACATTGAAGAATACTAACACATTTAAACTGGTTAAACTTTGAAAATTGCTTTGAAAAGCTAACAGATCTGTTTTGTTTATCATTTTCCATAGCAATCAATTTTTTTTATTATCATATATACAGTATTTAATTGTTTTTGGAACATACTGCAATTGTACATGCGTGCTGACACAACTGTTATCTGAAAACAGCTGTTTGCATGTGGTACAGTGGTTGCCAATTTTGATAAATTTGTCAAACGTTTTCCTGATCCAACCATTTATTAATTAACTCAGGACAACCCTCTGAACTTTTCTCCCAAATAAGCCTTCATTAGTAATATTTTGTACATTTATTTTTTTTGGTCCTTGCTGGAAGCAAAGGAACCTTTGCAGTCAGTTCGGCATGTTTAGACGTGTGTTTGTGCATGTGTGAGATGTAGGAGACAGGTACAATACTGTAAGTGTGTATCCATATGTTACAAGTTGTGGGGGTTACAAACTATGCACAGTTCCAAAACGGCTCTCCACATTCAACTACTTGGCATTAAACTGGTTGATATTCAGTGTTCAGATTTTTTGTGTAGTGCAGTGACTCACTGAGTGTTGTTGAAGGCTCTGAACTTTGAAGTCTTGATAACATGAAATACTACTCCATGTTTCCCGTTCAACAGAAACTGTCATACAGTGCACGTTTTGCACTTGAGTAGCATCCTTGACTATTTTGCGTAACAATTTCACCATTGTGTAAATCATCGAACATTTTGCTGAGCATGTATACATGCAATACTGGATAACTCATTCCCCGCTCTTGAAATATTTGATTGGAACGAAATTTTATCAGCTTTTAAGTAGTCATATAGATGATATATTATCTATGGTACAAATTGTTATGGAGAAATTTTATTTTGAAGTAATATAGAGTGACAGCTGCATAAATTTGTGTTAAATCCGTACCAGCAACAGTTCTCTCAAGTGTTATTAATGTTAAGTACCTGATAACACTGTATGAGTGGTTTAGTTCTGACTGCCAATAGTTACAGCATATATTTTGTGGATACTGCAAAATTTTGCTAAAGTTCATTGCTTTCACAGAGATGCTGGGAAAGCACAAAATTGTAGAGTTCACACTGGTAAGAGATGCTGGTAATATTCTGCTTATTTCTTTGTGTGTGTGTGGGGGGGGGGGAGGGGGGGGGGGTGGGGGAAGAAGATATGAATCTTTCCAATGTGGAAATAGTGTGTTTTTTGCATCTGGCAACAACAGAGTGAATGATAGTAACAGCACTGCAATTGATCAGTTTAAATCTTTCTTTCTTTGTCAAATTGAGCTTACTTAGGGCACAGATGAAAAATATTTCTACAAAATCTGCATTCTGATGATATTCTTTAACTAAAAAGAACATTGACAGCTAAGCAAATAATTAAAATATCTCACATTTTAAGGATAAATCATCAATCCCTCTTTCTTCCCTTTACCCCCCAAAATCCCTCCCCCCCCCAAAAAAAAAATTAAATTAGGAGGGTATCATTTTTGAAGGTGAAGAACAGCTACCATGCTGACATACCACCTACTGTGATCCACTCCCTGGAGGAAAGGAGGGTTTACATTCAATCAACTATAAATCTTGAGTTAGGAACAATATATCGAGATGGAGGGTTTCCAACCACAATATGAAGTATTTTCTCAGATTTAAAGTACTGACATAAGTGATACATTAATTGTCTGCCACTGGAACATACCTTCAAGGGTGATCATGTAAATCAGTAAATGGTTAAATAGTAAATGATGTCCCTGTTTCCTCAGGGAAAATAAATAAGTAGGAATGGGAGGGGGGGGGGTGCGGATAAGGAGGGAGGGAGGGGAATGGCAGTGGTTGGATACAGAGTGAGAGTTGGCAGGGAGAGAGGTCATTTTGGTAGCCATATACAGTACTGTACAGTATGGAACAGCAGGTAGGGTTAACAAATAGAAAGATTGAACATGTATGTGGAATTAACACTTTGAGAGCTCATTAATATTAATTTTCTTAAACAAAGTAGGAAACAAAAAACTGTACTATTGACCAAACCGATAATAACTTGCTAAGCTGGTACAGTATGTTTCTTTGTTTTTTTGTGGGGGGGGGGATTGGTGTTGGGGGTGGGGGCAGAGGATAAGCTCACAAATGTCATAGCACAGCATAATTTAAGTAAGTTGTATAAGTTCATTTCTATCCTTCCTGTCTCCCTCCAAGCCAGTGGTCTGTACAACCTGAAGTTTCGTTGTCTAATATATATGCTTTAATCATCCATAATACTTATCACTTAAACATTCATTAACATTTTCTTCATTTCACTACATAAGACATTCATACAGGCCTATATTCCTTCCGAAATACACGCAGACATATATATTAATGTATCACTCAATTACTGAGTGCAAACATCACTCAGCACATACATCTAGACGACGTCACGTCATCTTGCCATCGTTCTGTTTACCGTACCGTAAAAGCATCCCAGTCATTTATTTCATTTTTGTGATAATAATAATAATAATCATAATTGCGGCTCATACAGGCTTCGTGCATACTGACAGTATAAGCACTAGGGTATGTCTGCTTACATTACCTAACTTCCACTGGTATAGGCTTACTCTTAATCTCTCTCTCTCTCTCTCTCTCTCGCTCTATCTCCATCAATTACACTTCCTCAACCTCCTCACTATATGTACAGCTGAATTGAGAAATAATAAGGTTACCAATTTACCCTCGCACTGACTGGCTGTCTTGAGGGGGAATGAAAATTACATATGAAATACTGTTTGGTTACGTCAGTTCTCATAGTGATCTAGATCGGCAAAAAAAAAGAGAAACAAAAAAGGACAAAATGGATGCCAGAAACCATGTATTAAAATATTGAAAATTTAAGGCATAAATTTGATAACTTTTTAACCCAACAT
>KN884042.1:59726-77047 GCA_000934455.1 Apostichopus parvimensis
CGCTATATAAAAAGCAGATATTATTATTAGTATGGTGCAGTTGTTGTGTGGATTATCCAGACCAGGTAAGATTTTGTACTTGACTATCTTTTATAATCTTTTGATACTCAATAGCTGTGCAATTAATTTGAGGGGTTGGCCAGCTTCAAGAAAAAGTACTCTTCAACTTGTGAAGTGGATCTCTATTGGTATTTAAAGCAGAATTGAACCATGCAGTTCAACTTGAAAGTGATATTTCCTAATATTGACAGTGCACTTCGTGTAGACACAATACCACCAGAAAGAATTAACTCTTTCTTTTCAATTTTTTTTTCTTTTCAATTTTCAATTCATACCCTGCGAAGTCGTACATATATTCTTAGAACTTCTAAAATTAGATTTAGGATAAATTTGAAAAGTAAAAATAAATTTTAGACTACCTGGTATCAAATAGATAAGAGTGGTAGTACAAAGTAACTTCAACTTTACCTCGGTAATGATACCTGCCATTTTTTTTGTTGAGGACCTAGAGAGGTTGTCTGCATCTAGACTCTGATGTCTGTGCCCACAACTCTGTTCCAGGAGTATTTTAAAACTTTGAAATAAAATCCCTGTCAGGTATGCATCTACTTCACAGCATGTTTCAAAGATAAATTTTCAGGTTCACAGCTGAGTGCATATTTTTATGATGGTAGAGGATATTTGCTGTCTTACTGAGCTGTTTTGCCTCCACTATATCGGTTGAACTCTCTGAAGTACAGAGCAGCTAGTAAAAAGTTTAACATTTCAAAGAGAAAGAAAGAATTCAGTTACTTAAATCAGGCAAAGTGTTCTCACATTTTGATAAATCTTGTTAGCTTTCGGGATGCACAGTACTGTACGTCATTTCTGTCTGCCAGAACTTGAACCGACATGTATCAATTTCTGATGACATTTTATATACTGAATGCTACGGAAGCAACGAAGGGCCAAATTACTTTCAAATTACCTTTTTCCTAAAATTCATATTTTTAAGCTTGTTATGATTTTCACAATGTGAAGGTATCAATCTATAAGTAAAAGTAAAAGTGTGAATTTTTATATTTTAAAACAGGAAAAAAGGGGTTAAGAGAAAGTGAAGATGTGATATTGTAAGAAAATATATGGTCATAATTTTAGTAAAAACAAGTAATTTACTTTGTTCCTCGCTTACCTGTCTCCTCAAAACCTTAGCACCTCATCCTACCGTGTCTAGTATGCCCTCGTAATCTTTTAACACTGTGCACCAATATGGTCATGATTTTAGTAAAAACAAGTAATATAGGGTGAAATTACATGTGAAGTTAATTCTGTATGAATATGTTTGAGTCTGGACATTTCTCATTGTTAAAACTGCAAACTACATGAACTATTTATTGCATTTGTCTAATTATTACAGTATTATATCGTACACAATATCTTATAGCTGTTTTTATGACATTTTAGATTCAGAATAACTATCTGTCTGAACATATGATCAATTTCTTAAATTTGTTTGGAAAAAACATTCAATTTGAGTGAACATGGGAAAGATGATTATTACGTGTATTTACTGTATTTAATCACAGCTATGAAATGCAGCCAGCTGCTTTTAATGTTGCCAGGGAAACCACTACTGATGGAACGTTGTAAAAAAATCCTCATTTCTCTTTAAAAGTCGTATTAACTTTTACCCATCTACCCGCCTTTGTCTGTTCTCAGTGGGCCTCATGTGTTTTATATAGCTCTCTCTGTTTTAAAGACTTTTTGCCATCTGCTTGTCAGCTTTATTTACCAGAGGGGCCGGCTAATAAAATTGATTCTAAAAGGTCTTTAAAACTCCGAATCAATTACGAAAATAGGCATTTATCATTGTCAGTCTTTTTTCTTTTCTTCATGCCACCATATCTATCAATATTACAGCAGATCAGATATATATGTATAACTTGATGCGATAATTTAATACAATGGTAGCTTATACATGGTAGTTTTAAGAGGTTGATTCTTCTAGGGCCCCCCTCACCCACCCCTCCCAACTTTATCTTCCTCCAGAACATATATACCAATCAGGATGAAAGACCTCTGCGTTTTTGGTCGAATTCTCATCTGACACAGGGCAAGCCGGTCTCGTCAGTCAGCATGATGATATCAGCTTACATTCAAACCATACTTGTAGCTGGTATTCAGAAGATGATCGACTTTGATCGATCAATAGAAAATGTTTACTGCATATAAAGATTTTGGTAGGTTTCACTTGCACAGAAAAGACTACGACGCTATAGAGAAAGATGAAGAGAAAGAAAAACCACTGAAGCTAAATGTTGGCCTGTAAAGTTGTCTGAGAAGAATTAACCCCATTTTTATCTCTTGTGATGAATAATGACTAAGATGCTAATGGAGGCTTGGACTATTTACGCTATCTGTCGTATTTCCATTCAGACTTGATGAAATGCAATTAGACAGCCATATGGGTCATTGTTGTAGTGATTGATTGATGTACGATAGTGTTATTGTTGAGTAAAAAAGCAAGTAAATCTGCATGCCAGGAATTCCATATGTATTAACTACAAACACTGTAACTGCTATAGACCAATATTTCTTTTAGGTTTTAGCATGTTCTCTATCTTTACACACTTTGCTCCCCCATCTACCACATAGTACCCTCTCCCTTCCCTCTCTCTCTCTCTTCCCTTTCTGTCCCTCCCTCTTCATCACTCTCCACTTAGTCCATCCCTTTTTGTTCCCTCCATCCCTCTCTCATCCTCTACTCTCCTGTCCCTCCCCACTCCCTTGCCTTTCCTTCTCCCTCCCCTCTCCCTCCCCTCTCGCTCCCCTCTCCCTCCCACTTCCCTCCCCTCTAACTCGATCCCCAATCCCTCCCCTCTCCCTCCCTTCATAAAACAACATATTAACAACAAAGGATGGAAACAACTATGGCAAACTTAGTGAGTAACCTTTCATATAAACTTACAAAGTTGAGAGGGGTACTTTAACTACTGTATCTAGGCTAAGGAGCAGTGCTCTCAATGGAAAGGTAGACATTACATCCACATGTTAGATGGTTACCAATTTGATGACAACATAGAACCAGAGAAGGGAAAATTTGCAGGAGAGTGCCAATTACACACGTTTATGGCCAATAGAATGAGAAATGCGGATGCTATGGGCACGTTCTAAGCTATGGCAGTTACACAGTGCAATACATTGAATAGCAAGAGTGCTATGGTTGTGTGGAGGCATGGTAGTTCCTCCCATATGAATATTCATATCAAATAAGCAGTTTTGAATAGAAATGAAACACATTAAAATGAAAAACTAGCATGGTTAGGGAAGTTGAAATTTGTGCTATTCACATTTTTATTTTCTTCAGAAAAACCAATATATTTCACTAATTTGAAATAAATTGTGATTACTCAGAACTAATTTTTTCTCATTCAACTTTCAATCTACGAAAGACTGACTATAGTTTTGCTCAGTCAAAGGGAACTTTGAAATGGCTAATTTGTGTACAGTAATTCACACAGTGTTACTCTAGCAGAGTAATTTCATCGTGTTGTGGTTTCTTACGATGTCCCTTCAGCACAGAATCTACGCAATTACTGCCTCTCCCCGTTACCGTCACATATAGCGCTCACGAATGACAACACACACCGAGCTCAACACTTTTAATTAAGTAACGGAGCTTCTTGGCTCGACTCCATCTTGACCTTGGCAAATATTACAATTGCAAAATTCTACCAGCCAAAAACAGTTCCTGTGAGACGACAAATCATCGTTTATATGCCCGTATCAACTCCGGCTGGATTTCGGAAATTACGTTGGAAGCTTTTCGAGCGGTCACGCTAAATTAAGTACAGCATTATCCAATGAGTTACACCAAGTAGTTACATTAGTAGGATCAATTTCTCATATCTGATTTTTATAGAACTTTCACATATTTGTACAATTTTTTTTTTCTTTTCTGGCATTTACGTCGTAAGACGCGTTCATTTTGTGCTTGGTATGCCAAGTTAGTGCGGTGTTCTGAAATTCGAAGGGAAACTTTTGTGAATCTGTTGTAATGGTATATATACTACATTCAATCCTTGGAAGATTTGAAATAAACATTTGTCAAAAATGTACATTATCTTGGAGCATTTAATAGGGTTATTTCTGTGGAAAGCAGCTCTGAAATTGTAAACATTCTCCCAACGATAAAGTGCATAAAAGAGATAGATTAAACATTTTTGCCCATCACAAAATTGACTTGCTTTCTTCCTTCATACCTGTCTCATCAACCAATAGTACTCTGGCTCTACCGTGTCTTGAGTGAACCGGTCATCTTTTTAGCACTGTAACCCCTAGCAACCGATCAGTTAGGCTTCCTTTGCATTCTACCAGCTGTGTTACAATGTTGAAGTGCTGTACACATGTTGACCCATACTTAAGGCTTTTACCATTCAAAACTAGGCGAATGAATTGTGGTGAAGGTAAAGAAATCCAAAAGCAAAGTCGTTGATATGGTTTACTGTACAGTACTTTACTTCCCTGAGACTTTACTCAAAAAGTTCCTTGCCAAAGCAACACTTCCCTTTCCCTTTTCCCTTTTTTGATACCTGCAATTGTTAACCAGCTATGTGCAAACTAATCGTCAAGGTTTAGCAGACAGGAGACACTGCATGCAGCCAACAAAATGGCTGACAGTATCTTGGGGAATATTCCCTTAGTTACTCCGAACAATAATTGCATTCACCGAGTCCTGTGTTTCGAACACCACCTTCATCAATTGATTGATTTGGGTTATGGAATCTTTTCATGAAACAATTTAAACCTTTCCTAGGACCGATATTAAAAGTTGCTAGCTAAACATAGGGCTTACGTATGGCATAGAATTCTCATCCATTGAAAACCACAAGTGCTGAAAAAAGACAAATATTTTGCGTGAAAGAACTTTTTTTTAGATTTGATATTAACCCAGTTGAAAAAAAATCTAATCAATACACACAATTAAATTGGTCCCATTTTCCTTTCAAATGCATAATAGTGTGGACTTTGGAAGCTTGTCCTATCTTTGCTAAAATGCCAATGTGATTGAAATATTCAAATAGTCATGTGATCATGGCACTGCCTGCATGGTTGCTGTGGTGATTCAATCTTTCCCTTCTCTAATTCAGGCTGGTACATTTACTTCGCCCCTCCCTTACCTGTCTCCCCACAACATTAGCACCTTGTTCTACCGTGCCTAGAACGAACTGGTAACCTTTATAACACTGTGCGCCCTCTATGACCGGCCCCTCCAGTCCATGCCCTTCTCATTCTACCATCCAAAGTGCCTATCCTTCTCTTATGCTGGCTGGTATATTAATCAGGCAGTTAATGGAAATGTATCCCCAATCATTGTTATTAGACAATGTGATATTAATGATATACTGTATACTTGTTATGAACAAGTTCATCGCACTTCATCTCTTTTAGTTGTCCCCAAACAATTACTTCACTCCTAACTTACCTGTCCCCCCACAACCTTAGCACCCCTGTTCTACCTCTAGCCTAGAATGAACTGGTAACCTTTATGCCTCCCTTCCCTGACTCCTCGTAACAACTGCACTCTGGATCTAGCTGTGTTTAGGGCAGTTGGTTCCCTTTTGGCACGGTCCGTTCCCCATGGCCCTGGGCCCATTTCGTCTGTCACAGTCCTTTTCATTCTACCATCAAAAGTGTCTACAGGAATGAAGGAAGATTGGATGGTAGCATGAGAATTATAGGACAGAAGACCACAATGGGCTAGCTGGTCAATACTGGCAGAGGAAAGTGCTAACTTCAATCGGTTCAAGTTATGTATTAGTAACACACAGAATAACTTAGTATTCAAATTTTGTCTACTAGCAGTTTTGAAAGTCTCTAATATTCTCATCTCTTATAAAAAAAAATGCACTGTTTTCTGCGTAGAAAAACTACTTGAACTTGCACAGCTAATAGTTGCCCAATATGCATAGCATTTTGCGATGTGATGATACAGCATAAATTATGCCCTGCCACCAATGTTGGCAATGCCTGTTTCACCCCATTATAATATCAGTCCACGTTTCTAACAATTTATGTACCGTAAAGTAATTGCTAAAATCGATGTTTTTTTTAATCTTGCCTAAAATTGCATCTTTTTTCTTGCACACTACCTGGCATTATTATACTTTGATTTGAAACATACCCTGTACTATTATTTAGTGGAAATTTTTGCAAATAAATTATGTATATATTGAATATTTCTTTTCATGAAATATAGTCAACTTTTACTGTTCCACTAGTGTACACCTTATTGACTCATTTAGTGTGAATCATTGAATTTTTAAGATCCATGTACATTCAATATTAACTATGAAAATAAGATCCTTTTGTTAAAAGGCTGTGTGGGACTCACGTACATACTGTATATATGCAAATAAATTATGTTTATTGAATATTTCTTTACATGAAATATATAGTCAATTTTTACTGTTCCACATGTACAGTATTTATACACCTATTGACTCTATTTAGTGTGAAACATTGAATTTTTAAGATCCATGTACATTCAATATTAACTATGAAAATAAGCTCCTTTTGTTAAAAGGCTGTGTGGGACTCACGTACATACTGTATATATGCAAATAAATTATGTTTATTGAATATTTCTTTACATGAAATATATAGTCAATTTTTACTGTTCCACATGTACAGTATTTATACACCTATTGACTCTATTTAGTGTGAAGCATTGAATTTTTAAGATCCATGTACATTCAATATTAACTATGAAAATAAGCAACAAAGCTTCCTTTTGTTAGGCTGCGTGGGCCTCACGTACGTATCTTCGCCTGTTTTTTTCACGGTGTTGCCAATTCGAGACTTTAATTGGGTCAAGAAACGAGAACGTAGAACGTAGAATCAATATAGTGAATGTTGTAATTAAAGAAATATGGAGGTTGTCAGCTTTTTCACTAATACATAGATATAAAATTAGATACTGCTGCAGTAATATATATATATTGAATGCAATGGAATGAAGTTATATAAGTTCTAGCTGGAATTTCTCATCAGCAAGAAAAGAAAGACAAAAAAAAATCAAAGCGGTTTCATTATTGATTCCTGTTTGGGGGAAATTGCGATACTAACTGTAGCATGCAGTCGATGTTTGTGGAATTTAGTCTCATTTTCAAGACAAAAGCGGGACGTTCGTTAATAATATGCCCGTGTTTTATAGACACACAATAAAATGAAGAGGATAAGAAGAGGATACTATTTCCCATAATTATATATCGTTATTTCACTTTTCTATTTCCTGCCTTCATCTCTATACTGTTCTGATCTGCTTTGATAAGTTTCAGTGGCCAAAACAGGATATTGATATTGAAGATATAGAGTTTTCACCTGCCTACAGATATATTGTGGATTATCTATCTATATATAATTGTCACAAGTTGTTAACTGTGTAAAGAGGATATTATTTCAGGTTAAGAGCTGATGAAATAGAAATATATAGTCTAAGTTTCGTGTTAAAATTTGCATTTTATTCCTACATGCAGTGGCATTTATATTGAGATGGCATAATAAGTGAACTTGAAGCAAACAGGCGTGGTGTTTCATGGTACGTTGCACAAAGCTGTTGGCAAAATGTTTCATCTCTGCTTTCTTTTTCACTTTTATTATTGTTTTTCACATTGGATTGGATCGTTATCGACCTTTAACCTTTTGAGGGGATGTGATTTACATATATATCAATGACTGTAGTGTATTCATACTGTAGGTTAACGCTGTGTTCCAATATTGAAATGGTATAGTGGATGTAAAGTTTAAAGAAAAACATACAACAAATTTGTCAGTTTGCTTGAACTAGGACATCACACATGTTTTGTTTCAAATTTCAATTGTCCATTATATCTTCTTCTCCAAAATGAATATGCACTAAATGAACTTATAGTTATTAAAATTTGTATTATATAGTTAGGGGACCTTTAGGAAATATAAAAAAATGAGTCCATATATGTTTTTCCAAAGACTAACATACAGTGCTGGTAAAATATAAAAAAATAAATAAGAAATATAAGGAATAAAAAATAAAGGGGATGACATCAGAGGTAAATAGATTTCACTGGACATAACCCAAACAGATAAAAATATACTTTTAAGACTAAAATGCATTTGTCACATGTGGCAGATTGCACAAGACATCACACTGTATGGAAATAGCTGGTTTCTATGACTACTGCAGACTGCAGTACTAACTACAAACCTTGACTACCATTATATTATAAATTTTAGAAGAAACCCAAGACGTCTTTTAGCCTCTGTCTTTCAGATTAACGGATTAATACGTTCCTCCACACAACCCAGTAAGGTTTGGGAAATGATTTTTCTTGATTATGATTTCTGCTTATAAAGATCAAGATTTTGAGGTTAATTAGCTTTCTTATACTTTGTGATCCTGAATTTTGAAACCAGTTGTTAACAGTACCTACTAGTGTGTGTGACTTAAGGTACAGTACATGTACAGATCTGTTAGTCGCTGAATGGTCCAAAGCGGTTGTCATTCAAATTCATCCGAGGGACTGTATAAAGCCGTAACCAAGCATATTTCTCCGAGTGTCAGGCATCTAATACACCACTCACTCAATCACTCACCCACTTATCCACTCACCCACTCTTGAGATTTTTGAAGCCTATGTCTTCGTAGTAGCTGTTGTCCATTACAAACTGTTCTTAAATCATGCTTAGGGAACAACTTCACTCGACAAGACGATTTTCGTCCTGTGAACATGTTCTATGCAAACAATTTAGTAAATTTTGCATACATATTTACTCCGAAGGGCATGTAGGTGATTTGGGTGGATTATGCATTAGAGATTTGCAGCTTGTTGCCGGGGGAAACGTTTGTAGCCTACTACTGTACGTACATGATAGACTCTGTACAGACTCTGTACTTCACTGAGTAGTGAAGTACTCGAAGGAAGAGGCTGTAGGATTAATGGCTGTGTGTCATCCATACTTTATTAGCTTGACAGTTTTTGGTTTTCATATATAATAGCTACATGTATACATCATTTTTTGGTTTTAACCAGAACAGTCAAATGTGTAATACAGCGCGTAGCCAGGATTTTGCCAAGGGAGGGATGAACCTGTAGGCTAACTGTCAAAGCAGTAGAATCTGCATTGAAAACTATCTAAGCGTAGCGCCACCATGAGTAGGTGCTACGCGTACAAGACAATTTTGGCTGAAAATGCCTCCCAGATCGCTGGAAATGGCAGTTCCCAGGCCTTGTAAGTTGCATCTAAGCTTGAAATTACTAGCGATATCATAAAAACATACAAAAAAATATGCTCAAGGGCGGGGGGCGATCGTCCCCTTCGCCCCCCCCTCTTGGCTACGTGCCTGGTGTAATATGATGCTTGCCAAATGCACCAGTTTGGGAACCTGATATGTATTGTTTACCCTAGCCAGACCCCGTTCACCCATTCCGCACCCTCTGCTCTTTCTCTCTACCCTTCCTTCAATCTTTCCTTCATCTTACTTCACATGTAAACAAAAATATTATAAATTTATCTGAATAATTTGTCCACTGCTTTGAAAGTACTTAGTCTGAATTACACCAAACATGACTTACCAACTCACAAAATGTGCTGCATCATCTGCGCCCCTTACTGTCCCTGTCGCATGTGCATTATTATACTCTGACCTTCCTAGCTTGCACTGCACATCCCCAGTTGCCCCTAGCAGGTCATTGCCTGCTTCCCCTATGTAAGTACATCAATTTACTATGCTAGTCCTCATTTACCTGTCCCCTCATTACATCAGCACTCTTGATGGTTCATTACCATGCAAAAAGAAGTGTGTTTCTGAATTGTTAGCCATCGGGAACATGGATTGTTCACCACCTTGTTCTAAACTTCATATTAATAATTGTGCTCAACAGACTGATACTTTGAGTATCTTTTTCCATTTGCCCGGTGGGGAGGGGTAGGGGGGTGGGGAAAAAGCATTTGGGGAGTTGGGGGCAGGTTAAGTTCCCAGTTTATTTCATTCTGAAGCATGCAATAAGATTCTCCCTCAGGTTTTCGATCTGCACGAATCAGATTTCTATTTGTGGAGTCCAAATCTGGTACGTTTCTAGATGAAGTTTAGAGTACATGAAAGTTCAAAAATATATTGATTAGTTTGGTTGTTTTAAATAGATACTATAGCTTGTGTAGTAGTAGGGGGAGCAGGAGGGGGAGTTTTGAGTACATGAAGTTCGAAAATATATTGATTAGTTAGGTTGTTTTAAATAGATACTGTAGCTTGTGTAGTAGTAGGGGGAGCAGGAGGGGGAGTGGGACGGGGAGGGGGGGGGAATGGGGAGTAAGAAGGAGAACAAGTTTGGTTGCAATAAAAAGTTGCAGTAAGTTTGGGGAAACTCTGAGTAACCTTTCAAATGATGACTGTCAAATAGAGGAATGTTTGTCAGGCTTTGTACAAATACTGCAGGATGACAGTCAGTTGTTTACCAATATTTGCATCACCTTGTAAATTAAGCTGAATTTGGAATTGGAATGGTGTCGTCAATTCTAGGCCAGTCAGTAAACAAGCTGGGCTGCTAGGTCTTATGTATAGAAATGGCATGCAGTGTGTGCTCGAACAATCCATTAGTTTATCGTGGAAATGGATTTTTCCAGATCAGTGTTGAAAGCAGTGACTTGTTATTGCGGTTAAAGATATTTAAGATATATACCAGAGGTTTGCACAAATTTTAAAACCCAACTCCAGGATTTTCGGTGATGAATTCAAGATCGATGAAATACTAAATGATATACTTTAATATTTACTCTTCAGATTCCCAATAAAAAGAAGAAAGCTTTTCACAATCCCTGACAGTGAAGGAAGTCAAAGCAGAGGACCACCATGGCATTTATACCGCAGGGGAACTCGGATGGGGCCACGTCGCCACGGATACCTGGCGTCAATAGGCTATTGACCAAAGTTGAGATGAGGCTCTCGTGCAAAAACTTGATGGACAAAGATATCGCCTCCAAATCAGATCCTCTAGTTGTTGTTATGATTTATGATCAAATGACTAAAAAATGGACCGAGGTAAGCAAATTGATCTGGATCGAAGGCTGCAATATTTCAATGTACCACCCCCCCCCCAAAAACAAATTGGGTTAAGTCCTGTAAAAACTGTTTTTTAAGTCCACGTTGTTGATAAAAAGAACATTTAGTATCTATAGACTGGAACCATATGCTGTTATTTTGAAAATATCCAATCCGTTGTTAAGTTTTTTGGGGAAGGTTGCTAATTATATATTCCTCAGACAATATTATCAAATATTAAAATTGTAAAATGTATATAGTCTAAATAACAATAATGTAATAAATAAGTTCTGAATATAGCGCCAAATACCAAAAGGCCTCTAGGCGCTTTACAAAACTTAATGTTGCCCAACAAGCCTTTCTGTTGCATTTGAGGGTTTCTGTAAGATTTGTTCTTTAATTTTAATCTATGTGTAAATGCTGACACATTGCTGTCTTATTGTATTGTATGTGTTTTTTTCATCCTCTGTTGCTATTAAAACAAACGCTATCAATTTTACATCAATGACTATGTAATACTAATGAGCTGTTTGTTTGTTAGTCATATTGTATGTAGTGATTTTAATGTGCGGTATTAATTTCATCGTCTGTTGCTATTTTAAAACACTCAACAGGAAATTGTACATCAATGACTATATAACACTATAATGCTGTTTGTATGTTAAATTCACCTCTAAAAAGTCTTCTTTAACAATTAATACTTCATTCTCTTTGGGATGATTAAAACCGTGTAATCAATATTGAAACCTTGGTAATTCACGAGAGTAATCGTGGGATTTCCCTCAAGACACTATCCTTCACGGCAAGACCATGGTAGAAAAGGAGAAACCAGCATCTTTATATATACTGTATAACCAGAGGCCTTCATGCACCGCTGGAGAAAATTCAGCTTTTGAAATGACGCAAAGACTTTTCGAAATAAGTTGTTACGCAAACAAAAGAAGTTCAAGAAGATAAACATATGAATTGAATTTTGAAAATTAATGTACTACTGCATGTGACCCTGTCACAAAGGGTTTCAACCAATTAGGATGCACCGTTTCATGGCTTGTTGATAAACATGACGTCTGCCTCTTCTATTGACGTACATTGTGTCCAAGTCGATGGTGACATTGAACATGTTTAATATTAAGGCAAACTTTTCATGAGCATCTAGGAAACATGCATATATATAGTCAAAAATGTTCATCTTTTTGTTTCTGAAAGGTCATTGTACTAATATTGGCGCTTCACGCAACCTTGGAAAAACTGCCAGCAATATATTTTGTTAACACGTCCACTAAAGTACTTAAAACACTTTAAAGGCACTATGGAGCATCAATTGCAAAATTTGGAAAATGTGGCAGTTTAACCTGCTGGATATAAGTCTACATATGGACTAGCTTGAGGCTTAAGAATTTCTCCTATCCATTTTGCCATCATCAGGTGGACAGAACAGAACGAATCAAGAATAACCAAAACCCGACGTTCACGAAAGGAGTAATCATGGAGTATCACTTTGAGGAGGTACAGAAGGTCAAGTTTAGTGTCTATGACATCGATAATAACACCAAGGACCTCCGAGACGATGACTTCCTTGGAGAAACAGAGTGCACCGTTGGACAGGTAAGCATCTTCAATTTAAGGAACTTGTCATCAGTCCTAGCAGTGGCAGCTGCCAATGTTCTCCTTGTCAGTTTAATAATGAAGTTCAAATCTATAAATATCAAGTCCCAATCAGGTTGCAAATCAAGAAATATTAAGTCCTGGTCTAAGTTTCAAACTACCAACTATGGTGATTTAGTCGTTTCCATGGATATGGTCAGTCTCGTGAGTCCTTGTCAACTCGAAATAAACGACATTCACATATTCTGTCAGGTTTTAAAATAATGTAATGCTGAGTCCTTACAAGGTTGAAGTCAGAAAATATTCAGTCATTGTCAGTTTCAAATCAGCAACTATTAAAGGTAGTCTGTATAGGCCCCAAATTATAGCACGCTATAATTGCTAGAAGTTTTCAAAAAGCATTTTCCTGGAGGTCAATTTACTCTCCAAATTGTTCCCAGACATTTTTATGGAACACACAAGATGACTGAATGTCAAAGTGAGGACAATTTCCTCGAATGTTGTTATTAAAAACAGTTCAAGAATTTGGACCAAAGATGACCATATTTGAATATGTAGCATATTTGGGGCCAATACAACATACCTTTAAGTCTTTGTCATCTTCAAATCTTCTAGTATTAAATATTTGTGAGGTTAGAATCCCTAAGTTATACCTCGGAGGCTTCATTCAAATCAGTTAGTATTAAGTCTTTATGAGGTTGAAAAAATCTCTTAATTAAGTACAAGTTGACATTAGAAAACATGTACAGTACTTGTCTGTTTCAAATTACTATAGCATTACTGTAAGTCTTTGACAGGTTGAAAGCTCCTATCAATAAGTCTATAGGACGGTAAGTATCAATAAGTATTAAGTCCTTGTTGGTTTCAAATCATCAACTATCAATTCTTTGTCAGGTGGATATCTCCTGATATTAAGTCCTTATTAGGTACAATCACTAAGTATGAAGTCCTTTTTAGTGTCAGATCATCAACTATAAAGTCTTTGTCTGGTGGATATCTCCTGATATTAAGTCCTTATTAGGTACAATCACTAAGTATGAAGTCCTTTTAGTGTCAGATCATCAACTATCAAGTCTTTGTCTGGTGGAAATCCCCTGATATTAAGTCCTTACAAAGTTAGAATTAGCAAATATTTAGTACAAGTTTGTCCGCTTCAAATGCATTAAATATTTGTCATGTTCAAACCACCTTAATATCAAGTCCTTGTGAGGTGAGAATCACTAAGTATTAAGTCCTTGTCAGCATCAAATCAAACAAATATTAATTCTTTGACAGCCTCAAATCTCTTAATATGAAGTCCATAATACGAGGTATTAATCACCTGACTTTTAAGCCCAAGCCATTTTCAAATTTAATTAATGTTGTTCCACTTTTTTTGGTGAAAAGATTTAATTGTTTTATGCTCTTACCATACTGCATTATTAGTACTTCTACAGATTCTAATTGAAATGACAGCTTTCTTTTTGCTTTAAGACTATTTAAAGTGTGATTTCTGGTCACAAGGGTCAATCACTGTTCCCCAGAGAGAACAGTTTTCTAGGACAGGAGGTTTCATACATGATGAATGTCATATAAAATAAAGTAGGTTAATTGCTTCGGTAAAGAGTAATAGTTAGGAGAGAGATTAAAAAGAGTTAATAATGCATATCAGGATTGATCCACTGGGCAACTACTGTATATTATATATTTGGTTTCTCTCTGTAAGGCCAATGTACACCATAGTTATTTCATATGATCTGGCTGTAACCGTTGAGGAGTTGCACGTACAATACATACTGTAGCTTCCCGCAGAAGGAAAAAACTGTACCAGAATACTTGGACGTTGTTGCCTTACAAGCTTATTAGTCGGCGCATGGTTAAAAATTGGTGTCTTGAAATTTGGCATTTTGTCAGACCTACTGTATCTATGTCCAGTGAGTACATAGCCAATTGCAAGGTTAATTCAAGAGGAATAAGATGGGAAACTAGTTGAGTTAATATTCATGATCTTGTCACTAATGACTCAGTTCTTAATGTTATGACAATATCTCATCACTGGACTACCCTACTCAAGGCGGAGTGTATAGCCTAGTGGTTAACGCCGGCGTCTTCCAGTCATGAGATCCCCGGTTCGATTCCCCGCCGACAGGAAGGTGTGTCGTCTGGCAAGGGTGTTGTTCAATAACAACTTCCCGACATGGACGTTAAATGGATGTGTGCCGAGAGATTGGCTTCGGTCAGCTTGCGAGTCTAAAAGCCTCCATGGCTTCTTTCGCGAGTTCCTGCTTGCGGGAAGATCACATATACATACACACATACATACTTTAATACACAATGACGTCACACATTACCGGCCATGTGCATAATTAGCTCCCATAACGTGACATTTTAATCTGTGTTGTCCTTTACAAGGAAACAAGATTATCCAAGAAACATTTTTGGGGTATTGGCCGGATTACTGTATGTAAATTGTGTATATTTGAATGCATCTGGAATTCATGTGGATGACCACAATTGAGTTACAAATAAAGTTTCCAATTAGAGGCTCATTTAGAAAAGTCCAGAAATGATCTGGATAGTTGGTCTAGCATTGCAATGTTACGTCATCATTTGAATTAATTTTTGTGAAGAAACCACATGACAGGCTTGCTAGCACATTTCGTGTTGGTCTTGGTCTGTTATCATGACATTTTCAACAGTACATTATACAAACGCATAGGTAGTTGCTCCATAATAGATACCAAAACTACTGTGTAGACAGCAGGCCTCGCCAAATTTTTTTAAAACTACTCGCCAACTGGCGACCGAGTCTAAAATTGTACTCGCCAAAACGTTAAATTTACTCGCAAAGTGTTTGTTTGATATAAGCCTAGGTAGTATGGCCTAACTTAGGATATCTCGGTTTAGTGTTACTGTTAGTTGTTTGCAGCAAAAACGATATATTTAAATTGTGCTTCGTCAAAAGTGTTTAAAACATGATATCCATGCGTTACCCCTGTTTGAGTTGTCGTTACGCATTTATTAAATTTGTAGTTTTCCAGTTTGGTTACACCTATCGTGCATCATTTAGTCGATTAGTATCAAATTATTTTTGAGCTGGTAAACAAAGCTGTTCCTTAGGACCTACTTGTAACAGTGCACTTGATAATTCTACTGTGATGTGTAACATTAGGCAATAGGCCTTTGTTGATTGGCTCACAAGTTAATAGTAAGCCTATCGTATAAAGGCAGTGAGCGAATGAGCCACTCGCCAAAATGTCGAGCGTTATGCATTTTTTGCTCGCCAGTCGCAAATTCTAGTCGCCATTGGCAAGTTGGCGACCGTATTTGTCGAGGCCTGGTGACAGTATATTTTGATCTGCAGGATTGTTTCTTTATTGTATCTACTGTGGCTGTACCCCTTATCACGCTGCGAGTGCTTCTGCCAATACACATCCTGAAAAAAATAATTCTTCCCACCCTACGATTTTTTTTAAAGTAAACCATTATTAATGTTCTCTTTGCTCATTTTGTGGGCAGTTACTCTTTCAATTTACTGCATGGGAGGTGTGCTCGTTGGTAAACTCTGTTTTAATTGTCACAGAAAAGGTTACCAACTGTCATCTCTGTTGTCTGCGTAACATCGCCACGGCAACGCTGCTTTCGTCTCTCTCTCTTCTCTTCTCATCTCAAGTAAACAGAAATCCATCAGGAGTTTGCCAAATTGCTCACTTATCATCAAAGGGAGTCAGTTTATAATAGTTACATCCGGCAAATAAACGTCACTCTCGGAAAGGTTTCACCGACGAAGAAGTCTTTGCGGTTAATGTTCCTCCTTCATACCATCAGACTAAAAGTAAAACAAAAAAGAACTACTGATACTGTAGATGCCTGGATTTGATTCAATTTAGATTAAAATCCCCTCCCCCCCACCTCTCCCTCGGCAGTATGATTGATGATGTTGGTCTCTAAAACCATTTGCCTCAAAATGAGCCTCACCTCTGGGACTTAAAATGCACGGACGCTTGACACTTTTTCTTCTTCTTTTTCGCATTTGGCAAATTGTTCGAGCCTTTGGCATTATTGAAATAGTTACAGCATTTAGATCCGGTCTAACGATGCATGAATTATCTGGCTGAAGTCAAACTCTGTGGTTTTCATCATTTTCTGGTAAATAATGAAGTTATTGGATTCGAGGAGATATTTACCGTAAATTAATAAATCAGGAAAAAGAAGAAGAAGAAGAAAGACAGAAAACATATTAAGCTATATATAGTTGAAATAGGAATAAATTAAAAGTACTGTACACAGGATTTGTTTGTTTTAAAACAAATGCCATTTTGGCTGACCTGTAACATCAATCGGGAGGCATTTATCTTTAATTTTGGTTCGTTTTCACTGAAAAGTGGAAGAGTCTTCATTTCATCATACTTTTTTTTAAATAGCAAGCTCCAAAATGTTTGTTATGTATATTGAATTTCTTGAGCTTTCCAACCAAACTTCTAGGCTGTGGCAGCTATATTCCACATCTGAAACCACCCTCAACCCCCCCCCCTCCACCCCCAATCAAACTGTTGTCAAATGTCCCCCCTCAACACAATCTCTTAGCTAAGGCTGTTTAATGTTTCATTTCAAGTATTCCAGAAATTTGTATATATGTACAGTACATATGAATCAGGGTTCAATTTGGCCTTCCAAAGCA
>KN884042.1:77382-94626 GCA_000934455.1 Apostichopus parvimensis
GTCAAATGTCCCCCCTCAACACAATCTCTTAGCTAAGGCTGTTTAATGTTTCATTTCAAGTATTCCAGAAATTTGTATATATATACATGTGAATCAGGGTTCAATTTGGCCTTCCAAAGCAAATCTGAGAGAATCAAGGTGACCATATTCAAATGCTATATCGAGAGACTGGTTTAACGACAATACAGATCTAGCATTAAATTTGAGTTTGATCAATTTTGAATGATTTCAGTTAGATCATAAAATTGTGCCTTTGGTCAAATTGCTGCAAAATTAGAAACCATATTAATGCAACATGACAAGAATAATAAAATGCTACAGTTTTTAGTTTTCTCTCTCTCTCTCACTCATTGATGTAGCACCATTAATATAATTATATAATACAGAATGTATCGTACTTACTGTAGAATATTATGTGCTATTTGAAATGTGTTCAATTCTGGAAATTTTTACTTTGATTATCATTAATGATAATCTTAATTAAAAATTTCCAGAATAAAGCAATATACAAACAGCAATTATAACTTGAGTAAAATTTTACTTCAGTTATAATTTGCTGTTAGTAAATGCTTTATTGTTTTGTAAGACTTTTAAGTTTAAAAATTTTTCGTAATAAAATTAAATTGTGTTAGATCTATATATAAATATAGTAAATTGGGTGAATTGAACCTCTTTTAGACAAAGAAGAGTAAAAAACAAAAACAACAAGCATTATAAATAAAGAGCTACAGTATATATCTTCTAAAGACAGTGCGGTTACTTACTGTATCATGTCAATATTTAGCATGCACAGCTAGAGTTATTCTTGCTGCTTGGAATAAACTTTGAAAATTCTTCTTCCCAGTTAATTCTATTTATAGATTTATTGAAGTACCTGGAAATATGGAACCCATCCTAATTGAGATCCATGCATCTTACCCCCGGAGGGTGCATGGTAATACCATAAAGCTAGGTCACACAAACTGTCTTCATTAAGAACTATCTAGCTCAGGTGCAACCTGCCATGGGTTGATATTAGACTCGACAATAATATTTGAGGTGCTATACAGTTCGTTACTACTACTGCGCACGTACACACGCACATGACACTCCAGTTCTGTGTATATATACTGTATGTAAAGATGAGGTTAATGGGGGGTGTGTATTTAGCAAGGTGGAGTATCTTGCGATAGTCGATAGCAACCACCGCACAGCTCCTTCTGGGCTCGTATTTTGCTCTCCCAAGTCGCCATCGGTTAATAGCTTCGGTATCTTTACAGTTAGAGCGCATCACAAGATAACTTTCCAGATGGTAGAAGGGCTGTTGAAGATAATGCAATTTTCAAATGGTCAGGGAGAGACAAGTACATGAGAGAGATTTGTGATTACGATCCATATATTATAAACGGTGGCTAATACTGTATGTCATGTGATTGGTCACTTTATATGAACAGCGTAACAGATGTAGCAGGTCTAGTGGAGATGATTTTAAGCCATCGCTGCGAGGTCAAACGGTCAGCTGTCTAAAGATCAGTGGGCAGATCGATCGAAAGAGTTTAGTTAATAATACAAGTCGATACACTCACTGTAAGGTGCTAAACTATTTCTGGATGATATTCACCATGCCCAGAATATCACGAAAAGCCCCCATGAGACTGAAATTAAAATAGATGTAATAAAAAGTTTGTGATTTATGGCCCTTTGCTGCTGAAAGAGCTCTGTAAATTAAATTGTTTCGGTTTTATGTTTTTTTTACTGTATGTTAATTGTGAATGGATGAATTTTCCAAGTGAATGTAACGATTTATAATTTGCAAACTATATTTAGTTTTTGTGATGTATTGCATAGAGCATCAAGAAAAAATTGGCTAAATTTGTAAACATATTGCAAGTTGATTACAATCTTTCTAATACTCACTCTCCAAACGTCAATTAATTATTCTAACAACAGTTTATTTCGATTACATTTATTATGTAGACTTTTCCGATAGCGGAACCTTTGTGCGCAGAATGTTAAATATATTTTCTGCATCTTCATGTCAAAACCTCACCCTCATTTTGTATGATGAAGATGTAAATTTTCAAATTTAGTGATTGCATCTGGCAACAGGGGAGTGAATAAATGCCATCAGAATTCTGCTGAAAAACGATTTTGATATGCTTAATAATATTTAACTTACTCAGTTACAGAGGAAAATTATATTTGTACAAAGAAGTGGCATTTTGATGACATTCTTATTAATGCAGACGACTGTGACAGTTAAAGCAATCATTCCAATGTATCATTTTTCAAGGATAAATCAACCAGGCGATTATACCAGGAAAGTATAGCTTTTGTAGAACATTTGCAGTAATGACATCACAGACCACCCACTGTGATCTATTCCAGGAAAGCATCAAGGGTTTAGCCTGTCAAAAGTTCCATTCAATCAAGCATCTCTTGAGTTACGGACAGGATATTGAGATGGGCGTCTTCAAGGAACAATGTCAATATTTCTTTCCATATTCCATATTCAGTAAATGACTCACTGGAATATACCCTCAAGTTAACTGACGCTGGGAATAACAACAACATGTCCCTTTAAGCAATTTTACAACGTCCCTTCAGTTTTAAAGCTATAATATTTAAAATGGAAGCGTTTGTCTGCCCGGTAAATCTAAGTTTCAAACACTAAATATTCTCAAACATCACCTCTTCTATGGCATTCAAATTTAATTAACCAATCAATTCTACTGCTTCCACTCAGTTTTTGGCATCTCTTTTAATTGACTATATTGTGTTTCAATTCAATTAAATGACATTGATTTGCACTAAGGAATTAAAGTAATATGCAGCAATTTAGGCATTTGCTATGATGAACTGCAGTGGTTAAGAGTATAGATATCAAGAATTTTGAAAATCTGTTTTGCATTTTGATGCCTCTAGTAATTCATATATCCTCCCTAACCTGTCTCCTCACAATATTAACATCCTTGTACAACAGTTTGTATTTAAGTGAGCTGGTAAAATACTTAACACTGTGCACCCTCAAAAGGATAGCTTACAGCATGAAATTAATTTTGATATACAGTAGACAGTTTAAAACCACTTCTTTTAGTACAGATTGTATTCCAATACCACATTTCGTATTTGTAAAATGACTCTTTAAACAATTGTGAGGTTCATCAGTTGAAGTGGCTGGACCGTGAAGTCTATAATACACAGACCGTTAGATCAGTTCCTCAAATGCAACACAAACCTCAATGGGGAAACGTCAGAATTTAATGGTCTCATATGGGCTTAACAACCCCGGCTTAGAATGCATCAATATGTATGGAATAGTAACAGTAGCGTGACCAAATAGTAACCAAATAATCCCACAGAACATGCTTCTTTGAAATACAGTATGTACTTAAGCACAGAAATACATAGAATGCATAGAGCACACCTACATATAAGCACAGAATACAAAGGACCTGTCTATTTTCTTCATCGTGCCTATGCATTTATCTTGCATGCAGAAATATTTTGGATAATTAAATAAACTGAAAAAGCTTGGGTCCACATCATAATGCCTCTAAAAAAACTATCCATAGATTTGTTTTTAACCTCAACCTTAATTGCTTTGAATAGACTTTTTTTTTTCATTTTTGGCAAATCCATTTCACAGATGGGCAGCCAAGTTAGATCCGATACAGACCATGTACAGTAGCTGCATGCATGGTCATGCATGTGTGTGTAAGCAGATCGACCGAAGAGAAAACATGCAATTTACTTTATTTAATGTATTATCATTGGCCGGCAATTATCAATAAACTAAACGCACACTCATAGCAACGAATCCCGTGTGGCAAGATTTATTACCGACTTTCATAAATAGTTAATTAGCCAATGGTCATTTGGATCTCAGGAATCTTTAAGTGGCACATGCAGTCATCGCTCCAGATCTCTGTTCATTCAGATTGATTGCCAGAAATGAAAGGAAACAAAGGAGAAAGAAAAGAAATGGAGACCGTGATGTATATGATTCGGCTAGTATATATGATTCTATTTAATGTGACTAAAGAACAAGTTTATAAGGCTAGCTAGTATGTATATATATCATCACGAAAATCGTAACAGATACGAGCAGCCGTAAGGACAATTATGGCGATGACAAAATTCCAGAAAACGCTTGATGGAGATGAATGGCTATTTATTAATCGTGGTCGTTAGGTCTCCTCCTTCGTTATGATTTATACACATCTGTCGAGAGGTAATTCACAAATTGGACATTTAGAGCACTCTCTAGAATATATATATTAAATGAGATCAGATATATGAGATCAAATATGTAACACTGACAGTACTGTAGTGTATGCTATGTAGAGTGTGTATGATATTTAGGGGATCTTGGAGAATTGCAATATATGTTTGATTTAATTTTCTAGGGGAACGGTAATATGCCAGCCGATACAGTATTTTAAGCTCCGATGTTTAAACTTGATTAACAAGTTCACACAAATCAGAAATGACTTGTGGGTTTGTTTACATAGGAAGGTTAAAGAAAGTGTACTGTATGTTATATGAACATGGACAAGCATACTGTAGTTTGTGCTAATAATAGCCAACATACCTTTGAATCATGAAACTTTAAATCAAGACATGTTGCATATACTGCCAGCATGCACCTCTGTAATATTTTATTGTGGAATGGAGGAATCAAAAAATAACGCTAATGCGAACTGGGCTCACATCGTAGTTTTAAATATAAAAACAGGCATAATTCGTTCACTATGATAAACTGATATGTTATTTGCGATATGGATGAATTACAAATTAATTTTCATGGAGTGATTTGAAAACGCAGTAAAAGAGTATTTTAGAAGGGAATTTTATGGTGTCATTTTACTGTCAAAAACCACATACTATGGTGATACTGTAGACCAGACTTAAAACATACTCATGTAATTGGAAGTAAAGTAGGGAGTACAAATTTTCATGCTCTGGGTGACTGGGGAGGGGTGGGGGAGGGTATCTATGGGTGGTAATATTCATTATTTTGAGAGATCTTTTATACGAAATGGTGGTGCTTTTTGAGATTTTCAAATTTCCTATCCTTGATTTTAAGAGTGGCAAACAGACTTGCATGAAACTACAGATTAGAAACTTCTGCATTCTGTCAGAAAGTTTTGGCGATAGTTGGTCTGCAGTCTGGTGCTGTACGTACCTGTGTACAGTGTGTCACCCTGATCAAAGATAGTACTTTAGGAACTCTTTAAAATGGAGTATTTTTGTTTCTACCATTAATTTGGTTATTCATCGTTCTTACATTTTGTGTAACGGTTTCAAGAGACATCAAATTTTTGTACCATCTGTTAACTTGTTGGGTAATAAGACCAAACTGATATCACATGAAGGGAATAAATGGATGGTTCTGAATATCATTATTATCGCAAAATTGAGGCAAGCCGGTGCTACAACTTGGAATAATTGAAAATATTAAACCCTGATTGTTGTTGAAAGGTTTTCCACACTGCATGTATACATCCAAAGGTTCTTTCATTGTAAAGAAATAGTTTTTTTTCCTTCTTATTCTGATTTTGTTTAAAAATTAAATAAATGATACTGAAATTTGAAATTTGTCATTCTTGAATAATAATGCATCTTGGTAAATCAATAAAGTTTGGTAGTGGAATTTTGAGCGGGGAGGGGGGGGGGAGAGGGGATAGGGGAAAAGACTGTTTTTTCATAAAATAATGGAGGTACTGTAAGAATCAACTCTACACTGGGATGCAGTAGGCTAGGATACTCATAGGGCCTCATGTGATGAACACCAAAAGAGATGACGAAATTAAGGCCCCTTGGAGAAAAACCTGCAGACATTTTGGGTGGTAAAAGGATGGCCAATTTCAGATAGTGACCGATTACTTAGAGGGAGGGTACACGTGTTAAAATGGATGCCAGCTGTACCCGCGAGATAGGGGTAACAGTCACTGCTGTTTATAAAAAATACCAAAACCACTATAAGGCTTTGGAAGATGTTTATCTAAAATTTTCCTTGGATGTCACTTGTTTCCTTCGTGTACTTTAGTAAATGGCAGAAAGTTTTGAATTATTATTCTCATCAACAATGTTTGCTAGTTATTTATTGAACACTTTTACTCGTCTTTTCTTGTTCGAAACAGTTGGTGTCGGCGAAGAAAATCACAAAGCCATTGGTGTTGAAGGATGGAAAGCCAGCCAAGAAAGGAACCATTACCGTAAGTCGATACCTTGTGAAATAAGAGATCAACTACATTAAAGATGTTTTTAATTTAGTCTGCAGCCTGGATGTAAAATCATTTAAAGGCCATCAACTTCCCACCCCCTCCCCAAACCCCCCCTCTCCTCAAACCAACCTCTCCCCTTCTTTATTTCAGTGATGAAAATCTCAGAAGAATTTCCCTGGGAAATCTGACTCCCCCCAAATCATTTCCAGAAGTTGAGGATTTTTTTAACTTAGATAATAGCATATGTTGTTGTGAGGGGGAGGGTTGGTAGGGTGGGGGTGGGTGATGATCCTTAAATTCATATAGAAAAAATGTAACAGAAGTGATGAAAGAGTGGGAAAGAAGAATTACTATAAAATTGTAATGAATTTGAAAATTTACTTCGTTCCTCGCTTACCTGTCTCCTCACAACCTTAGCACCTCATTCTACCGTGCCTATAAAGTCCTGGTTTTGGAATGAACATGGCAACCCACAGCAAAGAGAAGAAAGTGGTTACGAAGGGATCACCATGGACTAAGGGCTGTTTAGCTCTGTTGGTGGAGAATAGGACTTGTAATCTTCAGGTTGTTGATGACTCAAATCCCTATCTAGCAATCTAGCAATAGCCGATACTTACTTTGTTTCTTCTAATTGAAATTCTTTGTAGGAGCTTCTGTTTAAATGCACCATTACAGGTTTATACATAAGTATCTGTGTTTTTTAAAATTAGAATGCATACATTGATTGGAGACATGTAAGCACCATCCTATATCCATTACTAAACCAGTCAAGTTCGATGACTATTTTTGTGTTAACACAATCCATTTAAGGCTGCTGCATTTAAGTTATCAAGTTATCCTCCTGGCAACAACAAGCGATACATTATATTTATATCACTGTTGGTCAAATTGTAAAAGCCATATAAGATCCTAATAATTTACTTCGCTCCCCGCTTACCTGTCTCCTGTCTCCCCACAACATTAGATCCTAATAATCAGACAAAATTCCCATCTTTCGTTGAAATGAAGGTCTCTCCCCCTCATTATGCATAGATCTACTCAGTACAGTAATGTTACAACAATAGCATGTTCATCCACACAAGATGAATGCTTGTTACATACATACATACATAATCTGTGTGTGAAAGCATTGGGTCTTTTCTTTACATGTACGTAACACATATTACACATAAAGTACACACATAAATAGCAATGAAAGTGCATAATTATGTCTATTTAATTATGTCTATTTAGTTTATATATAATGGAGATTTTTCAGTGTCAAGATCGGTCAAGTAGTCGAAATAATTTGGAGAACATCAGTTAAAATCGTAAGCAAATATGTAAAAAAAACTGTGTGTGTTTACAATCAATCAATCAAACAGCTGCTTGATCAGAAAGCCAGCTGAATCAATAAGTCTGCATATCTTACCCATGTGTAATCCATACAGATATTTTAATGTTTTCCTCATTACGATGTTTTTTTTCTCGTAAAAAATATGTGAACAGTTTTATAGGGCAGGTTGTTTGTGTACATGGTTCTAATTTACAGTATTAAGAATTTCTGGTTCCGTTTTTTTTGTGTGCGTGCGTGTGTGTTTGTGTGCCGGTTTAATTCATTATGATAACTGCAAATATTTTGGGACACTTGCTTCCATGGAATGTTTTGGGCCCTTTTTTATGCTAAAATGAAGCATTTAAGAATTTTTCTTGGAATAATTGTTTATCTCCAAAGATAGTAGATGCAGAAGTTATGATTTTCAGGACCAAGATGAAGGTCTCTGTTTTCAACTTTAGTATTGCATCTGTGTATCGCTTCCATGCAACTCCTTACCCCTTAAAAATATGTTTGAGAAAGTTTTGGAATCTGTTTTTACAAAAACGGAATATGTCATAACTGCTCAATTTTGAGCCAGAATTCACAGTTGAACAGCATTTTTTTAGCGAAGCTTTATAGATTTTTACAATTGATCTGTGCCCAAATGGTTAACGACCAAACCGGCCAGCTTTGCTCTCATTTTTAAAACTCTCCAAAGTTATGCCATCGACAGCTGTTCGTCTGTCAATATTATTTCTAGAATCCTCTCGTTATTTTGCTCTTAACGTTTCGTTCGAGGTACCTCAACGTTCCGTTTTGGTCGTACTGTTTGTACAGTTTTTAGCGTGAAATTTCAAATGTTATGCATGTAACGTACCATCAGTCTCACTTGCACGGTTCCTTACGGTCTTGTACGCTCATAATCTTAACTAATAGTCTTGAATCTCCACAACAACTAACAGTGACTGATACTCATTTTGGAAGAATCACAGCTGCGTAAGAAGTGAACCAGAAAAAAAAAAATAACTTGCAAGAGAGGGTGACAAATCGCTAATATAAACAAAAAGAATACGAAAAGACCAGTTTTATTGTTTGGAAATTAGCTAGAACTCCATTCCTGCGTGCTCTCTCTCTCTCTTGCTGTCCGTATTTCTTTACCAAGAATGATGTATCTGTCACAAAGTTTTAAAGCCCAGGGGATTAACTCATGAAACATGCATAAAGCTAATATTACAGTTTCTCTAGAAAAGTCTCAGAGCTCATGGTAAAATCATTTGTTTGACAAATTGTTTGGAGAAGGTAAAAAGAAAACGGCGGTCTTTTTATCCGAAATCTGACTACATCGGCTCGTGAGTCGAGAGGTGTCAAGTCTATTAAAACGAAAGACGGGCGGCTAACGCCCCGGCCGGAGAATGACGTCAAAAGACAATCTGCGAGCCGGTAAGGTGTCGGTGAAAGGTGTGTATGATAATTTGAAACCATGTATGAGTCATTTGAATGCAAACTCCAATTACAATATGATTTGACGGATCAAAGGAATCAGACTACTGACCTCAACTTGACCCCTTCAATTGCTATTTTTAGTCATTTATTCGTTCCCAGAGGCTTGTTTATCTATGCAAACAGCATTCATAGTGTTAAGAACAGTTAAATATAGACCTTCATGTTAAATATACTGTAGTTGCTAATGTGTATCTAATTAGATCAATCTCAAATTAAATGCATGAAAGAAATATAGTTTTCTCCACGATGCGATACTTACTGTAAATTGTGTCCGTTTACGGTGTTTAATCCATTTGACGCAAAAATGCATGGTGTTAAGGTGCGAATCACCTTGAAGGTTGTTTATAATCAGAGTACCGATGATTAGGTATATTAGGTATTTTCAGCTGTGCAGATCTAGACTCATTACTTTTCCATTATCTTTCAGTGTGAAGGTCCCTTTGTAGGGCCTTTAAGGTGTGTCGTAAATTAAAACAAAGATTGTGTATCTTTCAAGGAGCGGACTGAATGTGGTCTGCGAGCTGGCTGTAGTTTAAAAGCCACTTTTGAAGTGCATAAGATTTTAATGGGTCATCCCTTCCAAAGAAAAAATATGGGATATAGAAATAAGCGGTATTTCTAGAAGTAATACAGGTTAATTAGACTGGTAGCTTACGGCTTTAACGATCTACAACATACGTGAACTAAGTGTTAGTCATCTTTTATATGAAGTTATCATCAAATTTCTTCTAGCTTTGGATAAAAAACTAACATGTTTTCTTTAGTTGGTTTTGTTATCCGAGGCCTGCATTCTACTATTCACTATAATGCTTAGAAAAGCTTAGAAGGTTTGATGCTAGAAGATATCGATATTCATCGGAAAAGCTTCGAAGGATGTATATGAAGGAGAGGAAGTGAGCCCAGACCCTGAAGAGGAAGCTACTGTAGGTCAGGAGAAGGCAGTGTGTAAAAAGGTTACCAGTTTCCTATTCCTAGGTATATGCTGTTTATAGTATTCATAGCTTAATTGTATTATTGATAAATCTGGTAAAAATTGGGATTGTAGATGGATTTTCTTCCTGATAAAATAATTTAACCTTTTTCTGTGGCAGGTTTACTTTGAATTTTCATGCAGTCTGATTTTATCACACAGACTTGAGGCTGCTCATTGAGGCTGCTCATTCATAACATATAGCATAACATATTAATTGGTTGTCTACATGCATGTACTCCAAATAAGTCACACGTTTTTAGTACAGTGTGTTAATTGTGTGTAGACCTATATACACGAGAGGCTAATCTGTGTCGGAGAAATATGTGTCATGTACCACATGGAACTAGCAGAGCATATACTGTATATACAGTATATCAATAATTCTCCCCAAACCCCAACTAACGGATTTATAGCTCGATTCGCATAGATGTAATTTTGGTTTTAAATCCCTCTAAAATTTCCTCAACGTAATGTGCAATCTTTCCTTTAATTGTTTGTGTTTTTGGACCTTCTTTAGTTTTTTTAAAATTTATGTATTAGTCATCATAACCCACATTCAAACTCAAAGAACCCACTTAATGTTTTATACACCGAGTGATTGAACTTTAGAACCGGTCGTGCAGGGTAATGCCTATACATATCAACAGGATCGTACAGCTCTATTTTCCAGACGATATCGGCAGGCGAATCAGTGATAATTTAAGGCAAACCCTACCTTCTGTCGTAGTAATTATGAGAATAAATCATTTTCTTGGGAATTTGTCAGTGCGACATGCAGTGTGTAAGCAATTTTAATGATGAAAAGTGGTATGGAAAAAATTTAACTTAAAGAAACTAAGGTTACGATATATGCATACTCTGTGAGTGTACATGTTCCTGTAAATTTCTGAACTTAAACTGCTGGGTGTATGTACAACTAATTATACTAAAATGAATATAGTTTTAAAACAATTTTTAATTGAAGTTTGACTCTAAGGAGTGTTGTGGTTAAGGCAGGAAAACAATGATAAGTGGAGTTATTTGTGTTGTTGTTAAATTATTTCTTAAATATGAACCAAAAGCTTGGACACCCCCCACTACATAATGAGAGTGTTGTGGTCGAGTGCTTTACGGCAATGGACTGGCGATCAAAGGATTGCAGGTTCGAGTCCTGGCCAGGTCATTACGTTGTGTCCTTGGGCAAGGCACTTTTACCTCCATTGCCTCTCTTTACCCAGACCTGTGTATAAAATACAGTCCTGGGAGGTAAATTGTAAATATAGTTGTGTGCGCTGGTTTGTGGCTGCACCATATGGAAAGTTTCCCAGGGCACCTTAGCCTTGAACAAGACTGTAAACCTTTAACTTTAACGGTCCGGTTTGCAGTGTAAAATATGACCAGATCGCACAAATAGATTATAGAATCCAGGACGGTTCAATTTGTAACTATGTAACTGCAGCTCAGGCTTGACCAAAGATCAGCTTTGTTGCTTGTTAAATAACGTGAGTAATTCGACATAATCTTAGCAGGCATTAACAGCAGTGCCTCACATGACACAGCTCATAATTTTGCGTAATTCACTCATGAAACAAACAACACCTTCATCGTGATCGTGAGCTCTTAGGGTCTGTTTTCGAGCATGGGGTCTAATGTGACATTCAGACATGCAAAATGAATTGGCCTTAATTGTTTCGATGTTGAAAACAGAGCACACAGAGCACATATGTACAGTACAGTATACTGTTGAAGTACTGCTTGGGATATATATACAGGTTCTGTATATATTGCATTTTCACTCCTTATATAATAATTCAACCAAGTGCAAAGTGCATTGTTCCGTAATTGCTACGGAATTTGTGTTCGTGTACAATGCCGTGCAACCATTGGATATAATCTGTCAGCTTATAACTTTAATAAAACCAACACTGATTCATCTGGCTCTTATTTTTCAACATAACTTAAAATTAAACTGTGAAGGTCATCAGTATTGCCCTCTGCTTCCCCCTTGATGAGACCCCTCCTCCCCCCCCCCATTTCCTTCCCCTAGTGTCTCCCTTCCTAGTTTGTTAGAAAGTCAAATATTTCTACAGGCAACTTTCTTTACCATGATACTGATATATTAAATTGCCCAAATATACTTTAAATATGCCAAAAATGTCTGGAAATCATTGAGATATTCAGAACAACCACAAAAGTACTCTTGAAAACTCTTAGGAATCCTCTTAGGAATACTGAAATTGGGACCAGTTAATATTTGTAGTCCTAAACCCACTTTTCCCCAAAATTCAAACATACAGTACATGTGCTTTTTACAGTGCTATAGAAGTTCATTCTCCCGGCCAATTTATCTGTCAGGCGTCAACTACTTTCAAGTCACAGATCAATCTTTTTCGCAGAAACATTATGGTAACCCTGGCCTGGGTTTTGATAGCAATTACCGCTTCATTGCCATATCACAGTCGGTATGATCGAGAGGTCAAAACATGCCATGAATGAAATCATACAGTTTAGGTAATATTTTTAACAGCTTTGCTGGCAATTTGGTTTCCAGGAAGACATGGACAGAGATCGATATATTGTGAAAAGTTAGGGGTTGTTAAACTGTTTCTTGAAATATGAACCAGAATTTTGGAATTACTGGCTACTGTGGTAGATGACATGATGCAATATATATGGCAAAATGTTTGTGAGGTAAATATATAGGCACACGGCTCTGGTAACAGAGTGACTTCATTCTTTATGCACCTGTCTGCCCACAACTGTAGCACACTTATAGCTTTTTCAATTAGGTCCAGAAACTATTTGATATAAACCTTCACTTCAAGTAGTAGATTTTCACATTCCTCATCTACATTCATGTCATGTGAATCCAACATTAACAGCTGGGTAGGCAGAAAGTGTGTTTTAGAGTGTTGGATCACCATATGGTAGATCACTGTAGACATGGTACAGTGAGAGTGCGAAGGTCTTGTGGTGACATGTAAGTTTGATGCTCGTTGATACTAAATTAACGAGGTGAGTTTGGGTTTACTTGCCTTCTAGATATAAGCTATATAACAGCAGTACAGATACTATTGATTCTCCTTATAATACTATGGTTGGTAAGTCTATCTACATATCTTTTAAATCCCGAATAAAATGGCTGTATTTCTAAGTGCCACAGGGCCCCCGACAACAATCTTGGGCATCACAAACTGCATCCTTCCTCATTATGGACGTGACAACCATTCTGCACGAATCATTGTTAATGTTTTTTACATGTTTTTAACATGAATCACAGTTAGTCTTCGTGCTTGTTCCGATGCTTTGAACATGCGGTGGCTGGCTGTGTACATGTATGTATGATAAATATTGTATATATACCTCACAGCTGGTCTACACAGTGTCAGTGTTCCCAGTATTTAGCGGTATGCACCCTCCCACAGTGCCTCAAATCAATCAAACCAGTTGGAGACGCATCTCCATCGTGATCACGAGCCATTACAGTACCACCGCACATGAACCTTTGTACCTCATTAATGTGCAGGCCGGGGAATGACATAATAAAAAAAAAACATTATTACATTTTTTTGGAGAATTTTTCAGAAGACATTGCCTAATTAAACGATTCATTTTAAAGATTTACATCACGATCAAAAATGTTATCGTACGGCAATATGAAGGAAGGAATATGGATAGCATCGGGCATGTTGCATCATGTGCAGGGTAGAGGATGCTGATTGCTCAGTGCAGTATAACACAATTCTGTAGACTAGCTGTACGTTATTTGGTTATTGTACATATCGCTATATTATAGTACTGTATTTGTTCGTTATAGAGAGTATTCTACAGTTAGTATAGTTACTATTTCACTATAGATTCTCAAACCTGGAGGTATATGGTTTAATTTTTGCTTTTACAGTAGAAAATTTGAAAGTTCTGCTGCACATGTATTGTTGGGTGTCAGAATGAGAAGGCAAGGGGGCTGATTGCTTACAAGGGAAAGAACTGTGAGGGGCTGGTGATAGTGAGGGGGTGGGAGGGAAGGAGAAGGGAGAGGAATTGAGGTCACAAGATACTAAAATATTTACACAGCAGAGTAGAATATGTATTTGTGTGGTGCTTATATTTGTCAAAGGTTAACAGCAAAATATGTTTCTTATGATCACAGTTGGGGAAATTGCTTCATTTGGTTTGTTTTCAACCAAACCTGGAATTTTGAATCAAGAAAGTCTGCAAAACAAATATTGTTGGTGGATTTGTTCATCTAAACTTCTGAAGATTTATAGGCGATCCTTTGAGATGGGTTTTCTTTCAACTTCAGTCAAACAAGAACATATTCTAAGCTCCTTTAAAGCAGCATGCAAGGTTTCGTTTAGTTTCAAGAATCAGACTACTACAGGTACACAAATATTGACAGTATCACTAAGGAACATATTCTAAGCTCCTTTAAAGCAGTATGCAAGGTTTCGTTTAGTTTCAAGAATCAGACTACTACAGGTACACAAAGATTGACAGTATCACTAAGGAACATATTCTAAGCTCCTTTAAAGCAGCATGCAAGGTTTCATTTAGTTTCAAGAATCACGCTACCACAGGTACACAAAGAAAACATTAGCTTCTCATCATTGCTCTGAGAGGAATAAAATAAACCTCATGCAATGAACATATGTGTGGTATATATCAGTACTAACTAACTCATCCCATATTCAATCAGTTCTCCAATGCTTGGTCATAATATAAATATGTCTACTTGTGGCATCCTCTGCCATCCTTCGAGCTGCAGCTCTAAACCGGTGTGTTTTTTTTTTTGTGGAGGGAATTAGCCAGATAAGATATCTGTGCAGGTGCCACACGCAGTGCACGTCCGTCCATTCAATATCCCCCTACAGTTAGGATTACATCTACCGGTAATCTTATCCCGGTAAATTGTGTCCTGCGAAAACAAATTCAAACGTGTGGGAAAGATACGGCTACCAGAGTCATGCTGTGATCGTTCGAATGTCGATCATTCCACACGATACGATGTGTAGTAAATATCGGCATGCTAATATCCTTTACCCTGCACAGCTGAATTTAAATGGCTCCTAGTACAGTCGAGGGATATGTTTTGGTTTGCTTGAATTATAATGCGGTAATGAACGAAATGGGGTATACACTATCGCAGAACCGCTCTCCTGAGGGTTTACAGCTTAGATCTATAGCTCGGCTGTTATTTCGCTGACCTGGAAACGAACCGTTAATTAAGTTAATTACGATACCCGGGGGAATTTAAGCAATTAAGAGCACATTTGTCAGTCGAACCGTTTGAAATAATCGTGTTAGCAAAAGATAACTGGGATAGAAGATGGTCTTAATTGTACGTATTATTTATAATCATATGAAAATGATACGGTTTATAAACATATAATATGATATGCATAAATGCATATTCATAGATCTGAAATGAAATGAAATATCATCCCTGTGAAACGGCTGCAATGCCTGTATACCTGCTGAATTAAGCAATATACACACACTATTATCAACTAATCTGCTTAAGGAATTTCAGACAGCTCGTTGCTCAAGTGTTAAATCTGTTATGTACAGCCTCTCATACTGAGCTTGTACGTTCAAGTACAGGCAAAATTCTTTCAACTTTAGCAAGGCTTAAAGGAGTTGACATTTTCCATTTCCTTTTTTTTAATAGTCATTGAGAGACAGTACGCACTCCTTAAGTATGAGTATTGAATTCAATTTTGTTCATAGAAGTCTTGGTACAAGTGGGTAATACTTTATTAAAACAACTTCAAATATAACGTTTGATGTGTGTTTTGTAATTCACAGCTGAAGACACATCATTACTGAACAATTATGTTGGGATCGTATCAGTATAGGATTAATTCTTCATTTCATAATTTTCCACGTGGAACAATATACTTTAGGTCAACATTTTCTTTTCTCAAAGGCACAATACCCTTTTGTGGTTAAATTACAAGTAATTTACTGTATTTCTGAAGCACCTGATTTGTCATTTTGAAATATGATCTTAAATTGTTAGTAGTTGAAATTTGTTCTAAATTGATTGTATAGTCTGTTTAGTAGTAGAAGCTGCTTTCAAGAATTGCAAATTGTCATCTACTTAAGTAATGGGTTCCAGCTATAGAGTACTCCCTTCTTCTTTACCCTGAAGCATGTAATTAAATCTTTGTAAATGTTTTCAAGAGATGAACAAGAACCCAAAAGGAAGAAATTGAAAGGTATCCATAAAACGCCAAGTAGGAGTTTGGTACGAAGAGGCGGAATAATAAACAAGAGAGCGGTAAAAAAAACTGATGTCGGAAAAGTTGACTACCGCACGATGCAAACAGCTGCTTCGAAGCAACTGTTTGCTGTGTGAATGCCTCAGATTCCTGCAGGTAGCTAGCCTTACAACAGATCAGCTCCCCTTGTAAATAAAGTCAGCTGCCAGTTCTGTTTGTTAAAATAAGTTTGCGGTTTCAGTACGAACTGCATCGCTCAATTTCACAGCCTCTTTATAAAGTACCCAGAAGTGCTTTATTTGACATATAAGGTTGCCATACTTCCAGATTTTGTTCACATGTCCTCCTGTTTTGCCATCTAATGTGAGTGTCCAGGTTAGGGGGGTAGGAAACTTCCAAAAACTGGGGGGGCAGAACATCAGAGGGGCACTTTCTCATTCCACAAGCACCACTCATTATGCTATTAACCGATACACACCGGCCATATTTATTGTTAACCGTGCTACAAAAAGACATGGGATGCCATTTGAAAAGTAGCAGGTACAGACTAAAAATAAATAATTAAATAAAATATTAAAATTGACAAAGGCTGAAGATATCCAAAAGACAGTTCTTCATCAAAGGGGCACATTTTATTTGTCAGTAGGGCACATTTGCTATTTTGGAAAAAAGTGGGGGGCACATGCACCCAGTGCTGCACCTGCATATGGGCTGTATGCACATCATATTTTCAACAACCTTGCTGACGGTTTGCAATTTTTGCAGACAGCCAAAAAAACAGAGCCAGTCTTTGATTATCAATAAGAACAACTAGACTTCATGTCCACCGAGATGTATGACTGACTGTGATAAATTAAATACTGAAGTTATGCCTTAGAACTTTGATTTGCTGTATCTGTTGCAGGTGTTTTTGCTACCCACAAGTTTAATAGTCAGTCCCTTGCAAAAACGTCATTCTGTCTTTATCATGACGTATGTAGTCACTCTTGACATGGAAGTGGTTGTGTTGAGTAGTTCCAGTAAGGAGGGTTATTTTTTAGGAAATATGTATTGCCTCGGTAT
>KN884043.1:0-11362 GCA_000934455.1 Apostichopus parvimensis
TTTCTTCCAAAGTTACTACAGTTGTTGTTGGTTTGGTTGATGCATCTGTCTCTATTTCCACTTTGGTGGAACTTCCTTCACTTGTTGATGAAATTAGAGTGCCTTCATCAGTACTTCCTGCAGAAGAGGATGTTGTCTCAATGGCGATGATCCCTTCCGTACTGGAGGCCACCTCCTGACTTATTTTTGATAAAGGAGATATTGTACCATCAGTAGTGGGATGAACTGTAGTAGCTGCTGTAGATGACTCTGTAACAGTACTTTCTGTTGATTTGAAATGTTCCTCAGTGGTCATTTCCGAACTTGTACCTCCATCCATACTTCCTGCCAAAGAGAATGTTGTCTCACTAGAGGTGAACCTTGCCACTGTCTGCCTATTTTGTGGCAAGGATGATATTGTCTGTGGAGATGTTTCTTGACTTGCTGTGACAATTCTAGTGGAAATTTGAAATGGTAAAGTAACCTTAGAAAATGCTGTTTTATCTTTTTGTGTTTTCACAGTAGATGTTGGTACTTCAGATGATGTTTCAGTAGTTGTAGGACTGACTGTAAAGGATGACTCTGATGTTGATTCAATTGTTGTTTCTTCAAAATTTATATCAGTCGATGGTTGTTTGCTTGATACATCTGTTATTGTGACCACTTTGGTGGAACTTCCTTCACTTGTCAACATTAAAGTTCCTCCATCAGATGTTGTCTCACTGGTGATGATCGCTTTGTTACTGGATGCCACCTCCTGAGTTGTGTGTGGCAAAGATGACTGAAGAGATGTTTCTTGACTCATTGTCACACTTTTTGCAGAAATTTGAAATGGTAAAGTTACCTTAGAAGGTACAGTTATTTCTGGTGTCATCACAGTATATTTGAGTACTTCAGATGTTATTTCAGCTGATGTAGGGCTGGTTGAAGGTGCACCATCAGTGGTTGATAGAAAGGTGGTACCTGATGATGTCACATACAAAGCATCAAAGGAGAGTGTTACAGCTAACAAAATGGTTCTCGTGACCATGTATATATCTTTTACAACAGCATGTGAGCCTTAAGTGTATTGCTCTTGAATTGAACTATATTTCAACAAATATTCCATATTTTGAGAATGTAAGCTTTAGCATAGTCAAGGCTTACACTATTCTAGAGAGAAACAATACACTGCATTCACATAGAGCATTCATTGAACTGCTTTCAATGAACATAACAATCAGGTGGCGTATGGGATATAATGATTTAATTGCAACCACCTGTACATTGCTAAAAGATACACATTTTTGGCATTTTCTGGGCTTAGTAATCTGACTTTAATCAAACTTATCCATTTTCATGACGGTCAATTCTGCCTATAGAAAAACAGTACTCCCAAATTCACTCGGGCATTAATAATTTGTTACTTGCTAGCATAAACTACCCCAAGTACTGCCATTAGGATTCATCCTCGACCACAACTAATTAATTGAGCAGCCACCTGATTGTAAAAACAAGTGCTCTAATGGCCAGCACTACTTTCCTGTGTGAAGACAAATTTGGCTTGATCCCTGAAAGAGTACACTGTGTTTCATCATCAATTTGTGCAGAGTGTTCAGTATGGCTAGCATTACCAACTCACATAGATATTCAATCTCCCCTATTCTTGGCCAAATCAGGGGATTCAAGGGGTAATTGCTATAGGTAGGAAAGATCTTAATGTACATATTCTGCTTTTAGAGTGCAGAAGGCCTTGACTCTGTGTTGATGTTTGATAACAGACTTTTACCAATTTTAAAAAATTATTTTATTTACAGTATTTTGGTGATCCAGAATAAACTGTTCACTCAATGACATGCTAAGTAGGACAAACACATTTTAGAACTCTAATATAAGGCATAGCCATTTCACCTTCATCGCAGTCCTTTCTAGTCCAACCCTCTTCACAGGTGCAGTTGTAGCTACCATCAACATTCTCACATTGCCCATTGTTTTCACAAGGCCTGGTCCCGCATTCATCAATGTCTGTTTGAAAATAGAGCAGTATAGCAAAACTTGATCATTCAAAATAGTTTATTCAACAAAAAGATTAAGCTGCAACTTTCTTGGGTCAAAGAGCCTCGATTTACAGAGAACAGTGTCATATTTCCTACAGAATCACATTAAACTGACACATTACATTCATGTAATATGTGCTGTACCTAAAGAACAGCAATGAGGGAAGTAATATTTCCCTTAAATTCAGACAACCAGTTTTGGTGATCATAACTGACATTTGTTAAAAGAATAGTCCAGGTCAAAATTGTTAAAGAGGGACATAATCTAAGCATTCTGGTGAAATTTGAATTCAATTCCTATGTACCAGTTTGGAGATATTGACAGTTAAAGTTGCCACCTTTCGTACCAAAAGTGAACTTGTAGCAAACAGGTGTGATGTCATTGTTGCACATTGATAAATAATGTTTTTTCTTTCTTTAAAATTTAAATCTAATTTTAAAATTCACAAGTGGATGCATCCATAATGTGAATGTACCATAGGTATTGGTATTTTAAAAACTTTACATCCCCTTTACACAAACTAGAAACCCTATACAATCCAAGGTCAAATCAATAGACTGAAAAATAAATAAAGAAAAAACAAAACAATATTTGTCAGTGTGCAACAATGACATCACCCCTGTTTGCTTCAAGTTCACTTTTGGTAGAACATCAGATAACTTCAACAGTCAATATCTCAAAAATGGTACGTAGAATTGAAAGCAAATTTTGACCGAGACTATTCCTTTCAACATTGGCAATCTTTCAAATGACACATCGCTTATGTTGATATTGTGACTCTTATACTAGACCCATCAGTCCAAGGATATGGTTGGGCATAAAATGTTCCTGAAAATTGTCAGTGAATGTGGCACAAAACCACAGACCAAAATATTAGGGATTGTCATTTGAGAACTTTAACTGTATAGTCTTGGGAGTTTTCCTGTAGTGATACCTATTATGCATTAATTGCAGCTTGTGCTACTTGCCACTTGACAATTACTAGAAGTTCTCTTAATGTACTATTCACAACAATGAAGTCAAAGCTGATGAAAGTCAGCAAACCAAGGTCCAAATCATCACTACAAAAATACCTATGTTAGGTTGCTTATGTCTGCTCAACAGTCGCTTGTGAGTGTGTGTGGGTGTGCTAGTTCAATGTAAAGTAGGAAGAGGTACCCCAAGAACTTCCTTAATTTTCACTTAGCGCCCAGCTCACCTTCATCACAATTTTCTCCAGTCCAACCCTCTTCACAGGTACACCTATGTCCACCTTCAAAATTCTGACAGGTTCCATTGTGTAGGCAGGGAAAGCTTCTGCATTCATCATAGTCTATATGCATTAGTACAAGACACATTAAGAAATCAAATTTAAAATATTACTGTACATAGCAACTTGTTCACACTTTTCTCTAGTCCAACCCTCTGTGCAGAAGAACTTGCTGTTTATTCCACTTTCATATAAAGAAGGGTCTCCCCATCATCACAATTATACTCAACATCAGTGCTACTGTGTGACATCTCTATCTTATATTAACTTGCTGTTTATTCCACTTTAAGAAGGGTCTCCCCATCATCATAATTGTACTCAACATAAATGCTACTGTGTGACATATTTCCATCTTTAACTTGCTGTTTATTCCACTCCCATATAAAGAAGGGTCTCCCAATCATCACAATTATACTCAACATCAGTACTACTGTGTGATATCTCTTTATTTCACTTCCATATAAAGAAGGGTCTTACCTTCATCACAATTAGATCCAGACCATCCCTCAAAACAGGAGCAATTGTAGCCACCGCCATAGTTGTGACAATCTCCGTTGTTTCCACAAGGAAAGCTCAGGCATTCATCAATGTCTACATGAATAATCCAGCAGTAGAGGAAAGGTTTGTTATGTCAACAACTTTGATGATATTAAACATGAAAGTATTACAAAAGAGTAGTTTATTGTATAGGATGCATTCAATTAATTTGGTTAACAGGCATTATAGTCAAAGGATCTGCAAGATTTCTGTCCCAAAAACAGGTCTCTTAATACTGCCTATTATCAGCAAATATTGTTGGGCTACTCTCAAAAGGCTAAATTGATCAATTTAGTAAAATGGCAGTGTCCTAGGAATTGACTTGAGCCAGTAAATTTCTCTAAACCACTTCCATCTTTATGCAAGTTGGCTAAAATTATGCAATTCTTAACCTGCTTTGCAAAATTACTCCCAGTAAATATGTCAGAACATAACATTAAAATATCAATTGGGCATTACTAATTTTACATTTAAATGTAAAAAGAAAATGATTATATCTGTAATATAGTTCTGTAACTGTCCTCACAACATGCTTAAAGGCATTGAAGACTCGGCCCAAACCGTGTGCGGCGCTCTGAAAAAGTTAACTTTCCGTTGCTTGCAAGTGAAGTTTTCTTCTTGTCCCTACAAAATGCAGACAGTAATGAAACGTGATACCTTGTTATCTTTTATCTAGACCTGAGATGTCCATCGCTGCTGTTTGTTGTGGGTATTGACCGTAGCTGTATGTATTGACTGTACACTAGTGTCTAATTACCGACGGTAGCAAGCTGTGTGTGTATTTTCTGGGATCGATGGTGGTGTCTAACACTTCTGCTACACCTCATTCGAAACTAGGTCAGATTACCGGCATGAGACGTTTCTTTGTGCCCGAGTCTTCACACCCTTTAACACAATGTGTAATCTTAAAACAGATCTGTATTTAAAAATTCACAATTAGAACTACTGTATACAGTCGGCAACTTTCTTGTTAGTGATCACTTCAATATGAAGCACATGAAATGCTGTTCTAGTAACTTTGTGGCACTTCGTAGGTTTCAGGATGTGCCATTATCTGTATATACTGTACTCCTATACCTCTCAATTCTGCAGTATTGAATACTGTAGCTATTCTTCTAATTGCAACTATACTGTACTATATATACTTTACCTATAGCACAGTCCTTACTAGTCCATCCCGACGCACAATGACATGTATAAGAGCCATTATGAGAAATACATGTTCCATTATGTTGACATGGCAATGATTGGCAAACATCGCTGTCTGTAAGAGAGGGCAAACAAATGATATATTAGTGGCCAAATTAATAGGGGTGTGGCAACCTAACATTCACAGTCTTGACTCAAAGACAGATCATGTTATTCCAAATATTGATTTTCGGTTTTAATATTTATTATCTGTGGAAAATCAATAAACAAACAAACAAACAAAATCCTGTGATTGAAAAAAAGTGGACATGACTTTTAAAGTGTCTTTACCATGTGGACATGAGTTTTCAGGTAAGTATAAATAGGCTCACTTTTTACAGGGCCAGCAGAATTCATTTGACTTGGGTTTTGGCACAATTAAGAGGTTTTGCGGTATCAAGAGGTTTCTGAAGGAGTGGATGGGGAGGGGGGATTGTGGGAGCAAACCCGATCCCCTGCTCCATTTATTTCCGTTTGGTGTGACCATAACTGCATCTTGATTGGACATTCAGTTTACAAGTTTGGAAGCTTGAGCTGAGATTATATTTGTTAGTGAATCTTTCCATACATTAACAAAGCTGTAATATCCAAAGATGAAAAGTGACCAAGAGCGGCCATGCTGAAAACATTATCTATACTGTATACTACTGTATATGTACCAGCAATAAACACACTGTGTGTGACTCCAATGTACTTCTAGCATGCCCTACTATAGCAACCTAAAATACATTTGATGCAGCTTTTCCACCATGACTTTCCATACAACAAGTCTGTTATTGTTTTGGTCGAAATGAAAGCATGCAGCCAGCTAATGTTTTCATCTCAACAGAAACGAGAACAACGAACGGAACACTGTGGTTTTGGTTCGATTTTTTCCTTTGCTCAATCTCTGCCAATACACCAAAATTCTGACAAAAATATTACATTATCTTGATTGTGTGATTATTTATTACACAATAGTACAGAAAAAGAACAAGGTTGAGACAACATCGATGCAAAATAGGCCTTAAAATCCTGTAAACCCAGCCAAAAACGGGAAAACATGACAGGCTAGAGATATAACTCTTTCAAGATTCAATATCCAACTGAACACGGGAAAAGAAGACACTATATATAAATATAAAGGTAAATACAACATGAGCTGTCTATATCATGTTTCAGCATAGACTGTATAGTGTTCAGACACTTTACAGTGATCTTATTCGGGTTGTAATGACGACAGAGCAAACAATTAAACTGTTGCCCATTCACACAGGAATTGGTTTCAAATTTATTGGGTTCATTTTGTCACATACGGTGATCCGTGCATTCCAGGATTACAGTAATATTTTGACTGTGACTGCTTAGGCCTACTGTGAAGTGTGAGTTACTTTTGTTCTCTGGCAATGATCCTTACCTTAAATTAATAATGTAGAAGATGGGAAAAGTGACAAAGGTGCACTTGAAACAAACCGTTACCTTATGACAGTAAATCAAGACGCGCCTTTCATCGAAAGGTATATATGCTGGCATACCATTCCTTATTTGTTTACAATCGAGCGCCCCTGTCCTGTCCATGTCACGAATACCTGTACTGTAGCCTACAAGTAACGTTTTACACGTGCTTGTAATTTAATGTTTGTCGTCTGCTACTGGCTGTCACTTGATCTGCTGTTTTGAGTTGACATGAGTTACTGTAAATGTGAAGTGCGACCTCTTATTTTTGCGTAATTACTGCATGCTTCATAATGTCGCAAATAGTGTACAGTATTGAACAGTACATAATTCGTTAGGATACCATTGGTATGAGTTCCGCAAAACTTGTCCTATGCTTTGTACTGGTAACACTAACAAACGAGTAAAGAACTCAATAGGCCTACTATAGCTTCTCAAGACTACACGGTGATATCTAGTCGCAAGATGGTGAAATTCAATCCTGAGACGAAGCGAAGAATCTATAATGTTGTCAACGTCGCCAAGTTATCATTCCATTTTGGGTTCATCCCTCTAATTTTATATCTTGGTAAGTCACATTTCTGGCGGTTGGCTAGGCCTAAGTTTCTGTGCGCCTAGACCTAGCCTAACTAAACAGGGTGTTAGTTATTCTCCGCACACGGCACTTACCGCTAACATTTCTTGTGCGGAAAACGACCAAATCCAGGATTATGAAAATAACTTGAGAAAGTATCGAAGAATGTCAATTAGGATGGTTAGGCTGAGTTCATGTCAGGAAAGTTTAATAAGCTTTATTAATTACTGTATCCATCCCCCGTTGCGCTTATGCCCTATGGGTCTCTGCAACGTACTAAGAAGAAGAAGATCAGCAAGAGGTTCATCAACAGTAATTACCATGGAATGTGTATAGGCCAGGCCTGCTGGGTGTGGTCTTTCTAATTTCTCTACAGTACATGGGTACATACTTCTCTGTGCAAAACAGAACTGAAACCCTTTGTACTCAAGGCAGTTAAAACGATAACAAGCTCCAAAGTAGAATCTTCCCATAACAAATGATGTTAAGTTGGACAGTGCCAAGCAGAGTTACACATAAACTTTCCATACATTCAAGAATCAAGCAGCATGTGAATGGCCCATTACTACACTTGAATAAAAATTAATGCTAATTAAGGACTGATCATATATCCCACTACTTTAAAATTACAGTATTCACCACTTGTTGGAGCATTAGTCTAAGTAGAGGTGCAGAGTGCTGTGACAACAGTTTAGATAGGAATTATCTTGGACTTGATTAGTGCAAGCTAAATAATGTGGTACTATAAAAATGAAATTACCAGGGATGTGCCCACGCTGGGCGGCCCCGCTCAGCACTAAAAATTACCGCCCAGCACTGTCTTAAAAATCGCGAATCCCGCCCAGCACAATTTTCATCTAAAATTCTGACATTCCTAACAATATACTCAACATAAATTGGGCCTAGCCTATGCCAAAATCATACAGACTAATAATGCATCAGTTACGCATGCGAGAAATATAACTTAAGGCTCTCAATCAGTCCCTTGTAAAATCTCTTTGAAACAAACTAATAACTTTTACCAGGTATATATGTAATATATTTCACTAATAAAATTTTTTTAAATGTTAATTGTTAGCAAAACTAGTACTTAAAAAGCTACACAAGTGCCAGCATTTGGCATCTGAGTACCTTCAAAAATCGAAAAATTTCTCAAATGGGAGGGGGACACCCCATTAGACTCGTCCACCAGGATACCCGGCACTCAGGAAATCCTGGGCACATCCCTGAATTACTGTACTTTCTTTTTGTAAGCAAAAACTTTTGTTTTGCCAAAATATAATGTAAACCGGGTCTCAACAAAATTTTTGAAAGTATTGCCCATTTGGTGAGTGTGGCTAACATCCTACTCGTCAAATCGAAAATTCATTCGCCACTTTATAATGCAATGTTTCGGTTCCCAACATGTAGTGTGAAAAATCCAACATTGATACTTTGTAACTAAGGCAATGCATAAACATGCCTCTATCTGCACTTTGGAGAAATTATTATTCTCTACAGTTCTCGATTTAAACTTAATCTAAGAAAAAGAAAGTGAAAAAACAGTGTAAACTATTCCACACAATCATTCATATGATGACTGTCTGTATTTTGTCTTGAGCAACGTCCAAGCTAGCCTGGATGGGTCCACTCCACTGAAGACTCACGACGTGACTCCAGTATGTGGCTATGGAACTCCAGGCAAAGTAATCTTAGAAATAGCCTTCTGTGAACTTGTGCTGTTATCAGCATGTGCCAAGATCTATGTTTTTTTTTGTAAACTTGTCTGACATACTGTAGTAGACATTTGTACAACACAATTTACATAACCTACCACACACATCAAATTACAGCACACACAGGACTTATAATATTCAAGGAATGATTGGGCGTGATTTAATATCATCCTGTGATATCTTCATGTTTATCTTTTCTTCTTCTTTTTTTCCGCTCTGCAGGACTGAAGAAAGGAGGGGAGCCCGGAATGCCAGAGCCAAACCTGCTGAGTTTACTTTGGGCTTAAATGAGAGCACTCGAAGCGTTGGATGATTCACATGTGGTCGCACCTTACACAGGCCTGTGATGTGATGAGCAAAGAAGCTGGTACCATGGTAACATCTTAACCAATCCCTCCTGTATCATTTCTGCAGTGGAAATACCATAGACTTAATCCAAGTGGCATGCCCTATGTGACTTATGTCAAGAACCTTCAGAAAGTTGATCATTTTCATTTAGCTCTACAGCCTTGTTTGCGTGTGATGATGATGTCTCATCACAGAAGGCAATGATTGAGTTCTTAAGATGAATTTCTGTACAGTTTTTGAATATACAGTAATGAATACTCTTCAATGTGGGTTTCAAATTGTTTTGGGATGGGATGGCAGGGAGGGTATAAAAATCGTTGCTTTTTAAACAGTGTGATTTACGTGTAAATTATCCCTATTTGTGCAAATTGTTTTTAAGGGGTAAAGGGTAATCAGTATAGCTACAGTGTGCATGACATGCATTGAGATCTACAGTATCCTATTAAGATCACAGAGTGCTATCCTATGGAACCTATGTGTTAAGGAAAAGGTATGCCACGGTAATGTGCTCTATATTTTTCTTTGCTGGGAAGTTTTGAGCATGTGTTATTATTCTGAACGATCCCTTAGGGCAGTGCTTCCCTAACTGGGGGTGCATGAACCCCCATTGGGTGCGTGAGTCCATCCCAGGGGATTCGTGAGATGTTTCTGAAAGTCAAAACTAGAGTACTTTTTGATGAATTAAAATCTGATATCATATAATTTAGTAATGTACAAAAGTCGACAAACTCTTTTCGACAAACTCTTTTCGCGTTTCATACGCATATTTTGCCATAGTAGTACCGTACCATGCATGTGATACTTGATCTTTTACGAAGCACTGTTATGCGTATTATAGTATAATAATGACTCAGATCTTCACCGAAAAGTTGGGACTTCGTGGACAACTCTGACATCCACAGGGGGTTCGTGGGGTGATAAAGTTAGGGAAACCCTGCCTTAGGGGATGTAACACTGCCTGTCATTACATATCAGAAGAAGAGCAGCTATCATTGGTAAAGTCAGGTTCCTTATTTTAAACCAGAAGTATACAGTTGATTGAAAATACAAAATAGTAAATAATATAGTGAGAGTATGTTAATTAATAGGAGTAACATGAAGTTCTTTTTTAGGAATCGTTAAGAGTTTAAAACATGTAACTTCAAAACTAGTTCAAAAATGTAGAACAGAAACAGTGCTATTCTATATACCAGGGTTTCTTCAGAATTAATTTTCCGCTAGGACCAGAGAGAAACTGTGGTTGGAGAAGATGGCAAGAGAGAATGAAATCTGACTATACCTACAGTAGACTGTTCAATTTGCAGGTTCAATGTGCAGGTTCAATGTGCAGGTTCAATGCGCAGGTTCAATGTGCAGGGTATGAAGCCCGATTGCATGCTAGTGCTTGCGGCCTTGAAAAGGTCTGCATACGTAGTGAAAGCTTTCTGCTTGATTTTCCATTGGAGGGCTGGTTTGAAATCTTTTGTGGGCCAGATGTGGCCCACAGGCTACTTGAGTAATGCATACCCTGCTATATGCAGTAAACAAGAGTCGTAAAGATTTATCTGTCTATACGTTTGTTCCATAACATTTGGGCTTCTTTGGATTTCAGCTGAGAGAAATTCTGATAAGAACAGCTGGAAAATTCCATCCTTATGATAAATATATCGCTGTATGCTTTTAGGCAGCGTTTTGATGAATAAGTCGTATAAATGAACAATAAATTTCATGATTCTACTGTTAATGTGAAGCTTGAGGAGCCTCACATGATTAAAAGGTCAAAATTTAAAAAGGGCATAAATTACAACCTGAATAGATAGCAGTGTTTCTAATGTCTACAATGATAATATCAAAATAAATTTTGTGCCACAAGTCGTCCTTACGACTTGAGGAACGTTGTTGATGACATATACAAGTCCACTGATGGCTTGAGAAAGTCCTTTGATGATATGTGAATTCCATATATATTAATAATAATCGTCATTAAGAGACCAGCAAATTTGTTCCATGTGGTATGTTACAGTAATGTTACTCTTATTACAATTAACAGTGAACTGAATTAAAACGTTTTCATTTCTGGTTGCTCTCTGTTGACAGTGGATTATTATGTCATCTTCTAAATACCATACACCCATACACCCTCTCCATACACCCGTACACCCTCTCCATACACCCATACACCCTCTCCATACACCCGTACACCCTCTCCATACACCCCCCGTACACACTCTCCATACACCCATACACCCTCTCCATATACCCGTACACCCTCTCCATACACCCTCTCCATACACCCTCTCCATACACCCTCTCCATACACCC
>KN884043.1:45204-60666 GCA_000934455.1 Apostichopus parvimensis
TTTGTGACCGAGAGGAAATTAGCGTTTTCCGCCACCTAAACCCTAGTGTCATCGAACCCTGTGCATGACGCACCGTTTCCGAGCGGGCATGCCGATGGGCCAATCCGCTTCTGGTTTGGAGTTATGGTTTCGAAACCACTCCGTTGTCCATGGTTGTACAAAAGTGAACCTGATCGAGTTGGTCGTTTCAACTTCATCAGTAGCCTGTGAAATTAGTTGTCCGATACTGGTTCACGCGTAGTGTCGTCCATTGGAAGGACTGGACGTGAAGTGACAGAGTAATTGGTACGGAGATGTCAAGACTAACTCGCAATAAACAGAAAGATAACTCATGTACACCTGTGCTAACGTCACGTGAACAGCGCTTCATAACGCCTTAGATGTACTATGATTAAATCAGGTTGGATTAAGTAGATTAGTAAAGCTAAATCTTTAGACCAAGCTAAATCCCACTGAGCTATTGTTTAAAATGGAAGAATAGTGACGCTTTCTCCATTCTTACTCCTGCCTCTATTTCTTTCTTCTCTCCTCCTCTCTATCTCTTCTGTGTGATGCTTCTTGTTGAAAGGGTTATAAAATCATATATAAACTGTAACTTCCCCAAACACCTGCACTTTAAATTATAAAATAGAGGGCGTGTTGCAACGTTCAGCACCAGAGCCGTTTATAAAGACGGCTCTGTTCAACACCAGAGCCGTATATAGACGGCTCTGTTCAGCACTAGAGTTCTTTTATCAAATCGTACATAGTGATTATATATACTGCTCTGTTGATAACCAGAGCCTTAGATCTACCAAGCTGTCTAGAACTATAATTTTTCTTGTTTTTAAACAGCGCCATGTATATGTTGACCGTCTAATCACCTGCACCTCACTGCAATATATTAACAATCCCAAATATTGTTATTTATTCGGGACAGCTTTCTGTTGTATTATTTTAATAAATATTATTTATTTTTTGGCTTTGCTTCAAAGTTTTGTGCCAGTAAATAAAGACTTGTAACGGGAGAAAGAAGAGAGTGCTGTCCACCACGTAGATTAGTTTGACTTTTGATGCGGATAAACTGCTAACATGAATATCATTACAACATGCAATTGATTTGGGTTGTACCACTATATCGTTCTTAACAAGCTAAGTAACATATCTGTTAAACTGGATAACGTAATCATGAATCTAATTAAGTGACCTACCTATAGGGTTGCATCCGTTATTTTAAACCCATTTCAAATCCATTGGGGAAACCCGTACATATTTTCCAACCTTTGAGGCCCACCAGGGGCACTACATTATTGCCACCCCAGTGGCGTTCACAGGGGGCGATGCCACCCCCCCCCCCCCCCCGCTTGCGATCATCAGACGGGGGAGAGTAATTCAGTCGGGGAATATGTGACTATTACGGGTGTACCGTTCCCCCTTTTCAACTTTACACAAAGTTGCGTTTAGGGTTACTTCTATATAGACCAAGATATATTGTCTAAATATGCCTCAGAATCCACCTCAATTTGACATATATTGTTTTGTTCCTGGGAAGGACCCCCAACCCATAACACAGAACACGGCTTCAGTGCAGTCCCCGTCTTTATAAAATCCATCATTGGCCTCATCGCCATACCTTAATCAGTTAGGGGAAATTTTGAATTTATTTTTATTTATTAGCACAACCATCCTTTTAGTGCTACTTATAAAACCAAAATTATAGTCTTAATATGCCTCAGAATGTACCATTTGACTTTAATATTTCACTTGTTTTCTGGGAGAGGACCCCCAGACCCCCTACCATTTCATACGTTGAAGTTGGCTTCAGTCACCCCACCGTAGTACCCCTACTTTATAAAGTAGTTCATTCACATCTGGCCCATCCATAAAGATTCAGATCCCTACCTACATTCAGCTGTCGGAATTTAGAGTAATATTTTTATTATTTATAGAACAATCTTGCGTATAGACCTACTTTCATGTCTCTAGCACCCCCTACATAGGATCGGACCCCAGTGTAGCCCCGGCCTTTATAAAATCCTTCATTTACCTCTGGCCGTTCCTCAAAAGTTCAACCCCACACCATATTCTTTCGAGGGAAATTTTGTATATTCGCGCCCCCCCCCCCAAACCTTTGAAATCCTGTGCCCACCCCCTTCCTATTAAGATTCCAGGAGAAAACCGAAAACGTAAATTAGGCATTTCTTGCCTGGAAGTGTTTCACGGAATCCCTTGACCGTGACCTCATTTTCAGGCCAGTAGCCAGAGTAACCGATTGGGGGGGGGGGGGCATCAACGCAGGAGGACCGCCCCTCCCTCTCCTTTCAGAATTTAGCTTTTCTCAGGGGGCTTATAGAATCCAAAAGATGCAATCTTTTCCATCTTTTCCATGCACCTACATTTGTTTTCCATTTGTCTTTTTCTACACAGCCTTACCTTTCTTTATTGAGCTAGAAATTTTAAAAACAAAAACAATTTGTGGTCCCGTAACCCCCCCCCCCCCTTGTGGCTACGTGTCTGAGGGGCCCCGTTATCTTTACCAAGGTAACTGCCTCATATTATTATTAGACAATTGGGCACTAGATGCCAAAAACATATGCTTCTAAAAACTTATCCTTTCTTTAAGGGTCATAATATTGCGTCCACCTGTGTACTATAACTAACTCGTCATCAAATTGTTTTAATGGCTTTTCACTGAGATATTAAAGCTTTCCTCCTTAACAATCGTAGTATCGATTCAAATCTTTATGATTGTAAAGGGTGTACTCAAAGACTAAACACGAGCCTAGGCAGCCTTACATGCATGTGTATACTAGGATCTGAAAGGGCGCTATTTACAAATAGGTTATGTTATTCACCAGCCTGAGCATAACTGGAGAATCGCCATTATAGCTTTTAGTGAAAAACCGTCGCATAACGGTTTCATCTTTATCAGGGTGTCGATAGCATTTCCCGCCGATTTGGTTAATCTTTCGCAAATGAAAGGGTCATAGTCCAGAAAGACGAACAACAACAAAAGAAAAATGAACGTTTTATGGCCCGCCGTGTGGACAACTTACTTCCTACAATTAATCCTACTCTATATATAAGATATATAAATTATTAGCTATACTGCCAAGATAAAGAATAACAGCAACAAAGAAAAATAGATTACAATCAGTGATAGGGAACGGGCTTCTTTTTTTGTTGTTGAACGTTTGTCAGTTGCGTCGTTCAAATCAATGTCTTAACTTATTATCATACCCTTCTATATGTACTTTAGTTGCCCAGAGTAACACGTAATTTTCAAGCCACCCGTTAAAGTTGCTTATAACATTTACAGATCGAGACCCTGCACAGGCTATCATGATGGGAGTTTAAAGTACAAGTACCTTTCGTGCTTTAAGTCCTTGAGAGTAAGCAGTAGACATATGTGAGAATATGATAATGTCGCCCATATGTGGACTTTGAAGAAACTAAGCACATTAATCCGCCATAATTCAAGAGTTCCACGCTACGGCGAATGATTTTCCTCTTCTTCATATTCAAACAAAGACATATATTTATGTTTTTGCTTTTTAAGAATAGGCGTAAAAAGCTGCATGTTAAGTGCTCTAATACAATTCCTTCCTCTTAAAATTTTATAATATTTTATAGGGAAATAAACCCATTAATTATCTTTGTCTTATATGACATGCTTCTTGTGAAGAAGGAACTCCCCCGAACAGCTTAGAAGTAACTTGCTTCGATTGGGAGATTTCCTAGTTTAATGGTCATGTATGGGAGCTGCCATGTTGTAAATCTGTGATGTCATAGCGCCACAAGAAACCTGAAATCTGAAACCTTTAAACCTACTCTTTGTGTTTCATTTCATATTTTCAAGGCAGAATGTTAACATTTTTGAAGTTGGAACCAATGTCACCATTAGGTCATGTTAATACGTTCAATATTATAGACTTATCATTTGAAAACCACATCTCCATTACAGAAAATAAAAGGAATGTAGACTATAGTTAATGAAGAAAAACGTAGAGGATTTAAGCGCTTACATGTGGCTCGATGACGTCACAGTTAGACTTGATCAAGTCATCAACCTCCTGTTTGAAGAATCATTAAATATGTGACATCTCCCAAATGGGATACCATTTTCCTGAGTTGTTTTGGATTGTTTTTTATGACAGTTATCTCAATCACATATATAAGTGTGATGCATGGTTAGAGTTGTGTCTCCTTGCTGTGGAGGTGGGGAGGGAGGAGAAGGGGGGGGGGAGGGAGAGAGTTCTTCATGACAGTTATCTATATCACATAGATAAATCATAATGGTTGGGTTTGTGTCTTTTGGCTGTGGAGGTGGGGAAAGAGGAAGGGGGGGGGTGAGGGAGGGAGGGAGTTCTTCATGACAGTTATCTCTATCAAATAGATCATGATGGTCGGATTTGTGTGTGCTTTAATATATTACAGGAAAGTAATTTTTGTTTTCAGTTTGTTTGTTCATTTATTAGCAAAACTGATCAAGTTACCAAACACATAAAGAAAAAGTCAAAACCTTTTAATCTATAGCAACCCATCTGTACATTCATCATGTATGTCGCAAGGAAGAGGCCGTATCTCTCTATGACACAAAACCTTGATTCCCTGAAATATTAAAATTATTTGAAAGATAAGTTGGAGATGTAATGTAGCAATTACTGACCGAAAGAAAAAATCATCTTCGTTATATATACTTGTTGTAAGTGATCACGACAAGTTTGAAGTTTACATGTGAAACTTGCTTGGTTTGTGTGCATTGACATGACCAGGGGTTAACATAGAGGCCTGTGCACTACGAGGGGGGGGGGGGGGGGGGGGTTTGTGTGCATTGACATGACCAGGGGTTAACATAGAGGCCTGTGCACTACGAGGGGGGGGGGGGGGAGAAGGAATTGCGGGAGCGAAATGTAACCACAAACCCGTGGAAATTCTTTTCCAAGAGTTTTCTCCCTTAAGTGATAATTTAAATAAATAAAAGTCGGGAATGACATAATCAAATATTGTCAATATACTTAAACATTGTTTTATGAATTTATGGAAAAGCAAACAAAGTTTATTTCAATCATATTTCTCCTTGTAATTATTGACATTCTGTTCCACTTGTTATGATTCCATGACGACGAACTGTATGTCGGGGATGAGGGTGTAAGAACTGTAAACTATCGGGAATAGTAACGCAGAGTCAAATTGATGATGTCATAAACTTACGGTCTTCTTCAATAACACTAAAAAATATGTTCTTGACAACTGTTTGATGCATTGTTTACATGTTACTACATAGACCAGAGGTGCTCAATTAATTCTCTAGAATACAATGGCCAGAACAAAACATTGGTTGGAACAAAGAGCGAGACAATCAAAAATATCAACGTACCGTGATTGAGCAATGTACAGGTAAGGCCGGTAGAGTTTGTAAATCTAAGGCGTTCAAGATCTTCATAGTCAATTAGTGCAAGATATTGTTTTATCCATTTTTTATACGGACCGTACTAACAACTTTCGTTGGACAGATTTGGTCCGTGGGCCGCCCATTGAGAATTCCTGACACAGACTGCATTCATTTATCCCATGTTGATACTAGTTATGTTGCTCCTAGTGGTTTCACCTTCAGTGAAATGGACATGTCCATTAGCTTTGTCCAAAGAACCCATGACTTTTAATGAGCGCAGTTCCTGAGAGCCAAATTGTTAAAACTATACATTTTGAGCGGCGGTATAACGCATTTCACTTGAATAGTCTGCTGCAAGTAGAGAATATGAAGAAGGGTCTTATGCAAATTGTCCTGAAGCCACGCTTGGGCCAGTATGGTCAGTAAGTTATTGTGCTTGAGCGGCAGAAATGTCAGGAATGTGTTACGTCATCAAATACTCTCGTCGTAGCTTCAATGGCTGAATTGGAATGAAATTGGTAAGAGTTAAAAGGGCATTCATCAATGACGTCACGTTTCCGGTCACTTTTCAAGGTCATTTGAGGTCATTAGTAGGCATTATTTATATTGACTTAAAACAATCTACTCCTCTCTTAGTTATTGATTAATGTATCCCTAGTTTGGCAGAGTGAATCTTGTGATATAAAGGCTGGGAAATCAGATGGAATTGTTTTCTTTTTTCACTGAACGTATGCATAGCTGCTATTTCATGTTAACTAACTGCCTCACTTTTGGGTTTTCTTTAAATTTTGGATACTTGTAGCAAGTTTAAATACCATACTGCGCATACTCTGGTCAAAGTCCTGTCCATCAGAAATACTTGTAAACTTTGGTGATGCGAAACTAAGTAGCAAGCACTGAGCGGTGTTCCAGGCGTTGCTAGGGGTAGCCTATACGCAAGACTGCCCTCTACATTCAAACCCCTAGTACAAATAAACTCAGTTGATACCTGTGATTTTGGCATCGTCGGGTGTACTAAAAGCGATTTGGTGGCGCATTTTTAATACGCCAAGAAAATATACAGGCGGTCAAATGTGAACACTATATATCCGAGGTCAGTTTTAGCGGTAAACTTTTAACAGAACGATGTTTAGCATTAAACTTGCCTAATCAGATCCCATGACATCAAAGTTTCAAGTTTGTCCTAGAAGTTATCATGATTGGAATAACTTCACCTTGTTGTCCTATGCAGCTAGATGTACTCCAAGGCCAATAGACCAGGAAACCTGTACCCAGTAAACATATATGTGTTTGATGTAACTGTGCAAGACCATATACAGAACACAGCAAATTTTAAATTGATGTACAAACTTCTATAACTTTAGCATTACCTTAGTCTGTTGATATGGAAATAAGGGACTATCAAGCCTAGTTTTGAAAATCTAACAATCTACTATATAGAGAGAACCAATGCCTCTTTTTATTGAACTGATACAATTATCAAATCTTTCTTAATTACGATTATGACCCAAATTCTTTACCCAAATTTTCAGCATCCTCTGGTCCTATACAGGCCTATTAGTTTGCTTACTGCGGCTTAGTGAATTTATGTCACTCGAAGAGGTGTTTAGCCACATGAGGCTCATATTACCCAACCAGCCTTCTTTTAAATGATCACACAGTCCCTGCACCACGCTTCTTCTTAGTCAAGTTTGCTTTTTCTAAGATCAAACAATTTTTGTTCATGACCTTATACGTCATCCTTTGTAATATGGTCGATATTGTAGTAAACAACGGAGAGGTGACACTTCAATGACTGGTTATGAATAACGCCATGTTGTAACTCAATTTAACGAACGCCGATTGGGCACTAAGAAACAACCACTACATCACATCCTCTAAGGACGTTTACTGTATGGTAGGGGTAAGGATGGGAGCGTTTGGTTGGGGTGGGGTGGACGTTGGGGTTTGGTGTTGGGACAGACGATGGGACGGGTTTTTTCTTGAAGGATGGAGGACATGTTGTTATTTCGAATTGTACTTTACCTATACTAAGCGAACTGACGCTTTCAGTCTTTGTCTGAACATTGTGTGCACAGCTGTCGAGAGCAAACACACAGACGGTTACAAAGTACTTTAGAAAAGTTAAACATTATTTTGAATGCATTGGATGTTAACTTACATGCTGTGACTTTGTTTGTTGGTGTTATCACAGAACAGTACCTGATCTGCATTGTGAACCGGTGTAACGTCTCGCTTCAGATAACAGAATGTAAAAGGGTAGGGGTTCATATGCTTCAGTATTCCTTAAGGGTGGGGGAGGGGAGGGGTGGGAGGGGGTGACAGGGGAAGTGTGGTGCGTATTGTGGTTATAGGAAAATATGAGCCAGGTCTACATAGGGGCTATAAGAATATGGCAACAACTGGTGTAAGAGACTATGGTTAGTATAGCTTTTCTTATCCGGTGGGTAAACTGCTGCTACTTTGACAAAAGAAATTATGACCAGTGATTGAGTAAGCTACAACTGTTTTGCTCGTCTTGGTTTTGAGGTTTTCAAAAAGAGAGAATGTTTAACTTAACAAAAGCATCGCAGTGTTTCTTACTATTCTTCCGTCATGCCACAAATATACTACAATTATACTGTTCGTACTTGTTTCTACTTGGGTATTATACTTGTTTCTATACTTGGGTTATGCTTGTTTATATACTTGGGTTATACTTGTTACTACTTGGATTATACTTGTTTCTACTTGGGTATGAATACTTGTTTCTACTTGGGTTATACTTGTCTCTATACTTGAGTGTTAATACTTGTTTCTGCTTGGGTATTAATACTTGTTTCTATACTTGGGTTATACTTGTTACTACTTGGACTATACTTGTTTCTACTTGGGGTATACTTGTTCATATACTTGGGTTATACTTGTTACTACTTGGACTATACTTGTTTCTATTTGGGTATTAATACTTGTTTCTACTTGGGTTATACTTGTTTCTATACTTGAGTGTTAATACTTGTTTCTACTTGGGTATTAATACTTGTTTCTGTACTTGGGTTATACTTGTATCTACTTTGGTATACTTGTTTCTATACTTGGGTTACACTTGTTTCTACTTGGGTTATACTTGTTTCTACTTCGTTATACTTGTTACTACATGGGTCATACTTGTTCCTATATGTTTGCTGCTTGGTTACCTGTTTTAATTACTGTTTTTACCAGGGACGGATCCATGAATTTTAAAAAGGGAGGGGTGTTGCCCTAGGATCGTTGAAGCTGTCTTTAAACTAGGGAAATGTTAGACATGTAATGTTGCATTCTTGTGGCTATAATCTGGTCTACATGCAATTTTGTGCTTATAACTACGTTTATGTTTTGTGTGAGATTGAAGGAGGGGGGGGGGGTAATGTATAGACCCTCATTCCCCCCCCCCCTCTGTTGCATCTTCTAACCATGCATGATCATCTATATTTTGCTATAATTAAGTGTGATAAATATACGAAATAAAACGAACCTTATTTACTTCTAGAGGATTTCCCTGTAATTCGGAATAACATCGATCTTTTTGTGTGGCTGTTTGATTGATATAGTGGTATAGTCGTTAACATCTCTTACAATAGGATATGCACCAGTTTGCTTCCAGTCCTCTCCCGGAACAAGGCAATTTATAAACAATCTCCCTTGATAAAAAATATTTGTTGTCTTACTTTGTGTTTAGTGAGATGTTAAAGGGAGGTGATCTCTCTCTAACTCATCATTTAGCAATTTCGATGTTACATCTATACCTCCTTCGAATCATATTTAGGGTAGTTGATTTAAATTTCTTATACTTTCTTGGTAATTGTTCAGTCAAAGCGCTGTACCAATCATTTGACTTTATTTAACCTCGAAGTCATATCAAAACGAAAGTAAACAAAACTAATTTTGTAACATGATATAAATATACTGTATTATCGGTGGTATCAAGATGAGAACAAGCTTATGCCATTGACTTCTGTACCTCAGATAAGACAGACATACAGCCCGTAGGAGTCACACCTATTTTGAAAATTAAGGGCAAGGAAGGGCGTTGTACTGCAAAATGGTTAATTAATTATATGGAGAGTCAAAACAGCTGTTCGGAGGGGAAGAGGGAGAGGATGGGGAGGGTAGGGGAGCGGAAGGGGTGCGCAAGGGGTGGATATAGGAAGGGGTGGGGAGGGAGTCGGCTTAACGTCACTCAGGGGGTTCTTTCTATAGCGAAAATTGAAGAACTACTGCAGGGAGCTGTTCTTTCGTACCTCCCCCTCTTGGTTATATACCCAATTTTGGTGGCATTTCTCTAAAATGAACTACCGTCTAAATGATATTGTCCAGCGAATGGAAATGGAATGAAATAAGTGGAGTATATATATACTGAAGGAGCCGTCGTTCTCCGTTCTACGCTGCTGAAAAGAAACTTAGAATACAAAAATGGAAAGAACATAAAAAAGAAAGCAAGGAAAGGATAAGCAGAAGTAGAAGAACTGTATGTGGATTATTACCAGACACCAATAAAAACAATATCATCAAACAGGGAATATATGTAGAAAAAAGGAACATTTATTTCTAGTTACTCATGCCAGGCGTAATACGCATGCGTATATCACAAACTGTAAGTTGGATACAACAGACTATATTATTGAACGGGTAAATCTACAGTAGTAATAAAGATGGTATAGTTATAGTAGAGTGTAGGATACTTTATTGTCAGCATATTGACGAATTTAATACCTGGGCCATTGTTGTCAAGAGCAGGATCGCTGAAGTGGTAAGACCAGTTTTGGTAGTTCCAAGCATTTTTAGGTAAAGAACAAGTTGTCAGTGGAGTATATATCATTCCGTCTTGTCTACTAGACCACGTGTTGCTTTATCATGTCTTAATTGTCAATATTTGCATATTTAATCTAGCGGTAATTAGTATTGTCTTTCATGGGTCTAAAATATGGAATTATACTTGAACAGGTTTGCGAGCCGTCTGCCGACTACATCACTACAGCATTGATCGTACATGGTACCGTATAGTCAATAACATTATTTATACACATTTAGATCGTCAGTATTAGCTGCAACGTTGCACTCACACCTGTGCAGCAATACGCGGTGGGTCATTGCATTACATAATTGTCCCCGCTGATCACACGGATTGGGCGACTTAATCTACAGATCTGGAAACAACTTTAGTTAAACGACAAAAAAAAACCAACCACGAATTGTAAACAATTTTTTAGAAGAGATTAATAAAATGTCAAAAACATTGGTAAATCGGTGCAATTGAAAACATCATCTCGTAACGTGTATTTTCATTGATAGACATTGAAAACAGTATTGACCAAATGCATTGGGAAGAGTTTTTCCATGAATTAAAACAATGCTTATGCAATAGCTCTCGTTTTCAAAGGCCAACACCCTAACCCCAAACCTGTTAGGCGACCATATTGGCTAACGCTATGTTGTACAGCTTACATACATTACATACAAAGAAGCGTACGGTTATAACACTGGAACACGCACATTAGTACTTTTTGGCGATATTTCATAAAATTTAAAGTACACAAAAGATTCATACGCACTTCCAACTTTATTCACAAAACTTATTTAAGTAAATTGCTGGTATTCCACTCTTCCCGAGATGATTCAAGATAATGAGGATCGTGGTTAGTAACATGAATAGCCCAATGCCTGCCAACACACTATGATTTAAAAGCGATCTAACCAATCGCAACACCTCACCCATCCCGCTGCCCCACCTCTACTGCCCAGCATATTTTGGAGCGACCAATTGGTTGCATCTTGTGTTCAAACCATGGTTCGGAATCGTTCTTGATATGGTTACAGGTATTTATCCTTTGCCGTGTGTTCACTTTGTTCGATAATGTTTGGTGTTTTAAACCATCTTTGTTGTAGTAATTTCGCAAAATGATTGATTTTTTCCATTTATTCTTCAGAAAAGAAAACAGAAAACACAGAATGATGATTTAGAAGAACAGATTAGAAAGTACACCTCAAAGTTGTATTTTACATAAATTGTTATTTTGCAGTGGTCTGACCAAAATGATGTATTCTTTGCAAATATTTGGATATCTCTCTATCAAGAGAATAGATTTACGCGATTAATATTAGTACATTTCTTATCATTATCGAGTTATTAACCATTTGGTCCAATCAGCATAAAGTATATTTTAGCTCACAAATTTAATGTAATGTTTTATCCTTTTTATTTGCAATCCTTCGAACCTGACGCGTAAAATTTGTTATTCCTTGTCAGACTTCAGTGCAGACTATTTGTTTTTTCCAGGTGCCAACAATTGTAACAAATTCTATGCAAAACGCATCTTTGAGGAAGTGGCTAGATGATTGTTTATTTAAGACACTTAACATTTAAGAATACATATTAAAAATGTGTGAACATTATTTATGGTTCTCCACCACCGGTGTTCAATTTAGCTCTGTTCTTTCTTTCTCTGGTTCTCACACATTTGATGATTACGGCGAGGATCAGGACAATGGCGACAATACCAGCTACAATTATGATGATAATCACCCAAGTATCTAAACCTGTAAAGACAACAGAAGACGAAAACGATCCTTAATTATAAACAAATTAATTGAATAAAGTAAAATATGAAACTATTCTCTGAAGGCAAATTCATGTAACGTAAGTCTAATCCAAATATATACTTATAAGGCGCTGTCAGGTGATTTTTCCTGTCCGGCACGCGAATATTTCTTTTCCCAAACTGAACTGACACTGAAATTATTTCCTCGATTCTGATTGGCTCTCAGCGAGCACGTGATATACTTTAGTATTCAACATGGATCCCTCCATACTCTGTCGATATCAGTATGATCAACACGAACAAATTCAAGATATTCACATTAGCAACTTTCCAGAACTTTTAATAGGTATATATGGACGAAAGTATATAGTGTTCTTAACACAATGAAGCAACAATTCCCAACGACTGCGCCCATTATAGGCAGTCCTCGATCGTTTGTTTACTCGCTTGACTCCGCTCTACACAACACATGTAATGTAGCCTATTGTAGTGTTTAGTATACAACGCAATAAAACACAGTGCATTTGTAATTGTATACATGTAGCCGATGTACATATGTACGAGGTGTTTGTGTACATTCGGAGTTGCGATACTTTTAGTTTTATAATCATAAATTCAAAATGTATTCAGCCAATGAATCATGATAGGCCTAGTCGAATATGCAGTGGCCATGAAGACGGCGAGCGAGTGTGTGCCAGAGTGTACACAAAAAAGACATTGACGATATGTCTGTGTCTTTTGACTTGTTCGCTGTTTGACGTTTGACGTGCTCACTAAGAGCCAATCAGAATCGAGGAAATAATTTCAGTGTCAGTTCAGTTTGGGAAAAAAATATTCGCGTCCGGCACACCACGCCCCTCTCTTCCCTCCACCCAGCCCACCACTTACAAAAGGTAATAATGATGATGATGATGATGATGATGATGATGATGATGATGACGACGACGACGACTACGACGACGACGACGACGACGACGACGACGATGATGATGATGATACTAATAATACATAATGTGCATAGAAATTGCTCTTTACATATAGAAGGGCTAATGAATCACAGACATTGGACTAGCTAGTCTGGCACAAAATCTTTCAAATTTACGCCCTCCCCACTCCCTTCCCCCCACCCCACCAAAATAAGCAACAGGAAAACATAACATTGGATGCCTAACTTAAGATATTTGGGGTGGTTTACAATGTTCACAGAAAGTGATGTGTAACGGCATTCTTCAATGTGTTATCATAAATATTAAGGTACAAGTAGGGCCTATACATATGTGAAGTAAATGAGGAGGAGGGGAGCGGGAAGGGTGGTTAAGACATCCTCCACGAATTTGTAATGAAACAACCATTAGATTTGCATAACTTATTGTGATGATGTTTAAAATCTCTAACCATGATAGCAAGCGAAAAATGCACTATACGGAAATTCGTCTATCTTCGTAACACTGGATGTTTGCGTGTTCCTTCGCACAGTAGATAAAATATGTAAACATTTATCCCACGCTAATGTCGATCTCGCTATACGGTTGTTTAATAAGACGACCTGTTGAATATTAATCAAAACTAACATATTTTTTACCTCCACTGGGTCCAGATGGTGTCATAGATTTTATGGTAGTTGTTATATCTACGGTGGTCATGATACCGGCACCTGAAAACAAACGTATGAAAAAAAATTAGAAATATTATATATATTATTATTAATAGAAGTATTCAGAAGTTTAAAAAACTGAATACATTGTAGTCAGAAGATTGGCAGTAGATCCCTCTATGCTATCATTAGACAATGCTATTATATAGTAAATTCAACATGTAGGAAACTGAACTCAGAAAGACACAGAAATCATAAAGAACCTGCTGGATACGCCACAGTTGAGAAGATTATAAAATACCTTTTGCCCTTTATTTTAACTCTTAACCTTTGAACTATTTACAATTGCAATACTTTTAAATGTCAAGTTCAAGTAAAGGTTGTTTATTTTTGACCAATTGCCTTCTTTCGGATTTTATATTAAATCAAACAAATTACTTCTGATGGTCAAACACATCGCGTTATGTCAAGGTTTTATGGTTGATTCCCGCCTAAACTTCAAGTACTAGTAAATTATAGTGTGCTTAGTGACGATCCTCTCAAAAGCACATAAACTTTGTTGGATTATTCAAAACAACCAAAGATTGTTGTCATGACAATCCGGTTCTCGTTATAGAGTTATCATGTAGAAAATGGTGAGGATTCTCAGTTCTTGTGAGACTGCGTCTAACAGATTTATAGTTTTGACTGTTCTTCACAGTTCGCTTTACAACGATTTAAAACCATTCGCACTTTCTACTGATGACTCTACGACAATCGGCTGCCATGGCAACCATATAATTTGGTGTCGGATAACGCATGTAGACAAACTGACCATTTCTGAAATGAATTTGAGAATGGTTATCATAGGGGAGGGGAGGGGGAGGGGTGCTCATACTCACAGGTAGAAAATCATTTCAGTCTTAGTTTAAGATCGAAGCGAAGGAGGGGGAGAGAAATGGATTACAGTAACGAGAAGGCAGGTGCAAGTGGGAGGGGTGTAGGCGATCATTGAAAAATTGCTAGTTTTCCAATGGTGTTTTGGAATGAAACTCTTCTCACAATGCGTTACAGCATTCATCCCCATTTATTGTCTGAAACCCGTTTCGTTTCATTTGTCTATGGTAATTTATTGTAACATAAAATGGATTGTAATAGAATCACCATTTCTGGTCCGATTCGTTGTAAATAAAACTGTATGATTAAAGTCAATATCAATATACAACTGTGAGCATTTCTTCACATCATACCCCTAATGAAATCACGTTAATTGCTTCAGCTGGTACGATGAAGTTCAATGTAAGAATGAAAACATGAATTATGCTGGAAGAAGGGACGTCTCGGGAGTTGTTTTTCTAAGTGACCGAACTGCAACTATTAACCACTTTTCACTTTGGTACATATTTCTATCTAGATATGTTGATTTCTATTCATGTCCGTAAAATGTGTGTACCTTTCTGAAAAGGTCAAACTGAGGGTTTCAAGCTCATGCACGTGTCAAGCTGACCTTGCGGTTACACGTGAGTTTGCTCACACCTCGCTATCAGCTAGAAGTGTAAATAGGGTTACCATCAATCGAGCCCCGCGCAGACTATACAAGTCTGGTGTGTTGCTAACCTCCAGCATGCGATGTAAAAGCAGTTACATACTGAATGCCTGGGAACGTCACGGTAAAACTCAAGAATCACTCGCTCATTAATAACATTTACTTTGTGAGAATATCTAATGCGGTATTTAGGCTTTATCAAGTGCAATCTTATTTTGAGTAAGACTCATACGTTTGCTTTAGCTGACATAACTTTAGCGCATCACCGTCTTTTGGTTTTAGAACTGGTTGAAGAAAACACGATTCTGTTGCCTATTTTTGCTGATGCTACAAATAAATGCTTTTTTTTTACACAATCGCTATCTTGTACGGAATATGCAATTTACATGTTTTCTTTTAAATTAAACATATA
>KN884043.1:62471-78681 GCA_000934455.1 Apostichopus parvimensis
AAAACGTCAATTTTCAGATTTTTGTCATTTTGACGACTTGTTGTATCTCGGCAAAACGTCAATTTTCAGATTTTTGTCATTTTGACGACTTGTTGCATCTCGGCAAATTTAATAATTTTGTCGTTTTGACGAGTTGTTAAACTCGGCAAAACGTCATTTTTCTGAATTTTGTCATTTTGACGAGTTTGTTTCTCTCTCATCACCATGTCCCTTCTACGCTTCCGTATGAAACACAATTGATTTCGTTTTAACTCCGATCGCGCTTACTCAGTTGCCATGGTGACGTGAGGCGTGTCAATAATGGCATGAGTTATGTACTATTGTCGATACATCGTATAGTTTTCATATGTAGACTTAGTAATATTGGAAGAATAGCGTGCCTGGGAACTATAGATTCATATCTTTCATATTAATCATCACGAGGTATTAAAAGGGTATAGTATTCTATTTTATGTTATAGAATAATGTTATATTATATCATTATCCATGCATGCATCTGAGTATGATTCATGGTTTTGTGAGTATTTGTGAGACTACAGTATTGTCAATAAAGTATTCCACCTTTTATTAAAACACCAACTCCCCTTAGAATGACTCGAGTCTTTCAGCCTTTGTTCACAGTAGCTCCATTCTTATCGAAAAGCAACAAAGAAAAGCAAATAGCTTACAAAGAGAACAAAAGGGAACAACGAAAAGGACCAAATCCGCTATCGATCAAATATTCTGAGTTCGGATAAAGGTTTCCAGTTTATTAATTTTAAAGTTGTCTAGTAATATTAGAAATGCAATGACTAACATCCGCGTAGGTAAGGCCTATACATAGAAAGTTATATACAGTACACACTTTGTCAAAGATAGAGAGTTTTGTAGCTGAGGTTCGTCGGGTATATTAGTAAAACAGACCATGTATACAAATTGGTCTCAAAATGCGACGTAATCATTTATAACAAGGAGTTATATACCAGTTTCAATGCATATATTCCTAATCGTCATTTTCACGGCCAATGTTTAGCAAAATTTCATGAAAATGGTGCATTATTGTGGATTTAGAGAAAGTCAGGGTATTATAAATGAGTTATGGTTTCATATAGGAGCCCTGTATGGGGAGGGTGACTGCCTCCTATTTTGAAGGGGGCTGATGTCGTGTTAGAGTATGTTTAACCAAAGGGAAGAAGAAAGGGTATGGGAACTTGATTTCCATGTACTATAAACTAATTTCAGCTTGAAGGTAACTAAAGACCTTTACCAACTTCACGAGATGGGGAATTCCCCACATCCTATACACATTTAGTTTAGTTTAGTAGAAAAAAGGATCAGGAGGGACACTTAAGTCCCCATCAAGGACTCTATAGAGAGAGAAAAGAAACTGAAGACACAAACACTCAGACCCGATTACAATGCTTAAAATGCTTGTCCAAAGCATTCTTAAACCCATTGACACTACTTGCAAGTACAACTTTCTCAGGCAAACCATTCCACTCATTCACAACCCTATTAGACAAAAAGTTATGTCGAATATTAATCCTACTTTGTGACTTTGGACTTTAAGACAATGACCTCTGGTACAACTACTGTTAGCAAACATGAAAAAGTCGGGAAAGGATAAATTGTCAAAACCATACACAATCTTGAAAACCTGAATCAAGTCCCCACGTGACCTCCTAAGCTCCAGTGAGGTGAGATTCAACAGTTGTAACCGCCTATAATAAGGAACACTCTTTAAGGAACTAATCATCCTAGTAGCATTAGCCGCAAACACATTTCAGGCAGGGCGTCAATCATGGGGGACAGGGGGACACGTTCCCTCACTTTCCGAAGGGTGGGGGCACAATATAAACCCACAATATAAATATATTTAACTAGAACTTCAAACTGATATAGGCCTAGCATGAACTGGAAAGATATGCGTTAAGAATAACACACAAGTTGTTAGGTTAGAACGTCCACGCCGTGAACGTTCGTGTATGTTGAAGATGATATTCATGTGAGCAAATTATATTTAGCTCTTGTTAACTTTACCTGCACACTTTATTTCTGTTAATGATTGAATGTATCGTCCGACATCTTCATAATTTATACTGCACAATCGACTAGAATCAAATTAGGATGATTAAAATCACTGATGATATCAAATAACTATATACTATTTCGGGACTTTGTAGCCTGCTTTCCTCATTTATATATGATAAGGTGATATGGTGTGTCTGTAAAGTAATAAGTGTGCGCGCGCAAGCGTACGATTTGGGCAACGAGGTTCAAAGGTGTTTCTTATCTGCATTGGTTGCATGAGCAGAGCTCGTGTGTAGGCCCTATTGGTAATATGGAATCATGCTTTGTTTCAATTGGGCTAAAGTCTATAGGCGTACAACTAGGTCTACACCGTGTGATCAGGGGAGTCTACAGCCCAGAATGGGACAGTGGAAAATATGTTAACATGGCACACTTAATTTTCCGTAAAGTATAAAGAAAATAAGGTTAACATTAATTGTATACTTTTAAACATTTATACTTTTGTTCTCCTAGTCCTTTCAACATTTTCGACTATCATTTCTGGGTTGCAAAATTTAACATCTCACATTCATGCAAAACAGATTTATTACCACCTAACATTATAAAAACTAATACAAAACAAAAAGCCTTGAAAAGAAACACTTTCTATAGTACATTCTTGCCAATTCCCGGAAGATAAACTGGTCATATAGCGGTGTTCTGCAGTTGCAGCCGATACTCATAGCTGGTACAGCAACTATACTGCTCATGTCCCACAACCGTGCATCAGTAATTACTACTGTGTGTTCGTAACACTGTAATATGTGTTACAGGTGGCACTGTAACAATTGCAAACCTGTTAACTTGTTCCCAGGTAGGACAAAGAACTGCGCGACTGGACAAGGAGTCTATGAAGATGAGAATGCCTACGAGATGAAGCAAAGTAGTTACGGTACCGCTTGATTCCAGTTCACACCTCTCTTTAAATTACGCCAATTCGTCATGCCGAGAACGAAGAAATGCCATGTTCGGGTATATCCATAGGCCCACTTATAGCGTAAAACGACTACATACGACTTCATTTTAGAATCGTGTATTAATGAACTTGCACTAAATGGTTGGTACAGCAACTATACTGTTCATGTCCCACAACCGTGCATTAGTAATTACTACTTTGTGTTCGTAACACGCGTAACATGTGTTACAGAACATGAACAGTAGTTACTGTACCAGCTATGAGTATCGGGGTGTCATTTCACACAATATCCCTGTACATGGAAAAGTATGACGTCTGTACAGATATATATGAACGAAATGTAACTTAAATTTAGATTTTTAATGATCACCTTCGCGTCTCTTGAAGGGTCACTTCAGGTCGTATTTGAGTCTTAATGTGTCATATGGTCAAAGGAAAATAGATTGAATGATAATAAAATAGATTTAGTGATAATACTGTTTAGAGCTAATCCAGTGTTCAAGATATTCAAATTGAACACACACTGAATCTGTAACGGAATAGCTTCTTTAATCAGTAACTACTTCAATATATCAAAATTAATACCGTACCTAAAGTGACCCGTTAAGAAATTGATGACTTTGTGATAAATTTGAATGACTCACGATTATCTTGATATAATTATAATAATAATAGTGATAATGATAAAGAGATATACGGAGTGACTAATATGCTGAGTCTTTTGTCAATGATTGAGATAAAAATGTTTCATGAATAGACTCCATGACGAGATGTTCCCACTTCTAACGTGTCAGTTTTACTCTGGTGTCAGAATAAGACCAAAACTAGAAAATATTTGCTGTTATTGTTCAAATGAAATGGTTTCAGAACAAATAGCATTTTATATTTTAGATCTACGTTGAAGTAATACCTACCCAGGTGCGTTTATATACATGGTGGGGGTGGGGGAGGGGGTGTCACATTCCCTCCTTCAGTAAAAATCAAAAGTCGGTCTCAGATCGATATCAAGTCGGTCTTAAAATTCGAGCTGAATTTATCGCGAGTATCGCTGAGTAATAAAACGAAAATGGAAGAAAAATCGTTCTCTTCATTTCTCCCTTTCGTCTGCATTTCTCATCTTACGTTACTTTCGGTTTAATTAATACTCTTCGTCACCAATGATCGCATACATTTTCCTTTTATCATATTCGCGCTTCTACCAACTACGCGGGCTAACATGACACTTGGTTCTACTAAAACGAAACTGTTGTGGATTGTATAGTTTTATCAAATTAAATTATCTATATTTGTCAAGTAAACAAAGTTTAGGTTTCGTTTTATGATCATGATATCGTATTTATTTTCGTCGTAGTATATAACATGTACTATTGGTACTAAGAGAATCTATAGCGTTGTCTTAGCCAGAAGTTACATTTACTAGATTGTGCTGTTGAATGCTGTCGATCGAATAAGAGGGGAGGGGAGGGGAAGGGAGGCGAGGGGAAGGGAGGGGAGGGGAGGGAAGGGAACGACAACATGGATGGCTCATCGAAACATAACCCTCCAAGGATCAAAAGATTAACATCGGTGTAGGCGTATGTATTATGATTCATACTATATGATGCTGTGAAACCAAACTAAATATTCTACAGGCTGTCCTTTAGGTTTAATTAAACTTCACCAACATGTTGTTGTAATACGTAGACCGATACCAATGAATCACAGTTATAGCTTTTTATATGATCCCTATACTCACAGAGTTGTTGACGAACACATTACACTGTATATATGTAAAGGTGACTAAGTTCATAGCCTATAGGCTATGTAGTTTCTCACTCCAAGCATGAAGTGAACAAAACCTTCTGTACCTTTGTTACCAAACAAATATGATTGTGATAGAAAAAATGCCAATGTAAAGTCATCGATACTGCGAAGAATTTTGGTGGAAAATGAAACGAGAAATGGTTTACCACGAATCTTTTTTATTTAGTATATTCTCCATTAATTTTCAAGCATTGTTAGCCTGTTTGTGTCTAGATGGAATGCTCCATGATAAGTTAACTTTGAAGCATTGTTAGCCTGTTTTGTATAGATGGTATACACGCCTATATAAGTTAACTTTGAAGCATTGTTAGCCTGTTTGTGTCTAGATGGTATACACGCCTTGATAAGTTAACTTTGAAGCATTGTTAGCCTGTTTGTGTCTAGATGGTATGCTAGATGATAAGTTAACTTTGAAGCATTGTTATTCTGTTGTGTCTAGATGGTATGCTCCATGATAAGTTAACTTTGAAGCATTGTTAGCCTGTTGTGTCAATATGGTATGCTCCTTGATAAGTTAACTTTGAAGCATGATTAGCCTGTGTTGTACAGATGGTATTCGCCTTGATAAGTTAACTTTGAAGAATTGTTAGCCTGTTGTGTCAATATGGTATGCTCCTTGATAAGTTAACTTTGAAGCATTGTTAGACTGTCTTGTATGGATGGTATGCTCCATGATAAGTTAACTTTGAAGCATTGTTAACCTGTTGTGTCTAGATAGTATGCTCCTTGATAAGTTAACTTTGAAGCATTGTTAGCCTGTTTGTGTCTAGATGGTATGCTCCTGTATATAAGTTAACTTTGAAGCATTGTTAGCCTGTTGTGTGTTGATGGTACGCTCCTTGATAAGTTAACGATTCTCAGTTGTAAAAAAAAGTTCAAATTGGTAAACACCATTAGAATATTTCTCTCCAAATCCAACCTAACAAAACACGTAGCCAGGTGACACGTATAGTAGCCTATTTCCTGTTCATAAAAACGCAAGTAAACATTGAGCGGGCTCAGGTGACCTGGGGTATAAGCCTAATACTCAATTTAATTGAGGCAGTGTTGCTCATTACTGCGCAGAAGCAAACTTCTTTTCTAAATCCGTTACACCCTTTTGAGTATGATTCATATATCTTCGGTTTATTTTAGTAAGAGAATGGAATTGAAATGACATGTTTTTATTTTCTTTCGTGAACAAGACGATTATTTAAAACTATATTGTAAACAGCATGCGTATAAATGGGATGTGAATCATAATGTTGATCGCAAAGATAAGAAACATGCATTAAATTACAACTCACATTACCTCAGCTATGACTTTATAATAACAGCGGTAACGCTAAGCGTAGGGACATTTACGTGGGCGATTGAATCGGGATAACCCCAAATGCCTAGTGTATCAACAGTGCATGAGTGCATCAATTAGGCAAAGCTAAGTTCAGCGTTTATCGATTCTATTTCGGTCTTATCTTGGCGTCTCATATGACTTTAGCAAAATAATCTATTGTGATCTGAAAGAACCAATAGACAAAATGCACATAATGATTTGCAACACATGACAGGGTGCAAGGCGCGCCACGCCGCAGGGAGGTTTAAGGCTTTACACTGAGGTATCGTTCCTCGCCCTAACTATAAATTATCTCTGCCGAGAAAACTATAGCAAAGCTAAGACACTGGCAGGTTAGTTTAACAGTTAGATAAGTCAACATATTAAATGACGTATGTCATTCATGCCGCGTGTCCTTTACTCTAAAATCATGAATTGTAGTCCACCCATCAGCCCAAAGGGTATGAGTCTTAGAGCGCCGTTAGCATAATATGTTACAGCGAGTTATTTGATCATTTAAGGGGTATATAGTTTTTGATATATGACCGACGATGATTTTTTTTCTGATAGCACTGGCGATAATGAGCTGCTACTGTTTACGAAACATCAGACAGCCAATATTTTTGGTAGAGTTTTGTCATACTAAAGTAGTTCGGGAAGTACTCGGCCTGGCTCCTAGAAAAGTACTGGCTCCCATTTCAAAAAGAAATCTAGTTACACCTTTGAGACAAACCTGTAAAATTTTGAAAACTTTTATCAAAGTTCGTTAGCTACATATAATCCGATAGCACTGTTTTTCTCGCGAATTATTTAAACAAAAGGATGTGAAAGACTCAATATCGGAGAAAAATCACATCAAATTATGGAAATTACAAAACTTCTAAAAGTACATGACTGTCATAAAATTTTGTAGCTAATTCAATACGCTAATTGCCTTGTTATTGCGTTTGAAAATCACAGTTTTTTAATTGCATAATTAATGAAACACGAACTGCTATATTATTTTGAACAACACATATCAACAAATATTAGCAATTTTATATCAATGATTTTATTTACACAGAGGCCTTGCGGTAGTTTATTCCCTGATCGATACGCAAAAAAGAAAATCGTAAAAGCTAATCCCCTCAATTGTAGAAAATAAATAAAAAATAACATGTTGAGAAATTGAGGGTAGGGAATTTCTATCATTAACAAAAATCAATTATTTTTCGAAGTAACCGAATTTTGGAATTACTTTGTTGTATACTTCACATTAATTCTTTTACCGTGAAATCATTCAGGCTAATAGCTGGGTAGCAGGGCGCTGAAGCCTGGTCGGGGAAATACGTCATCGGGGCCTTTTTGAATTCTTCAATTTGCCTTAAAAATTTCATGAAACTTAGAATAAAGTTTTTTATCCCATGCTTTCTCGTGCCCCTTAATTGATGCCATGGGTGTATCATCATGCCCCCTCCCTTCCCCATCCCGTCGTCTGGTCAGGCTTGCTTGCTGATAAGTAACAAATAATAATAAATACCGGTGAATAATATTATAATAATACCTAAACGCACATAATTCAACATCACTGAATAGACTGAACAGTTATAAAATTAAAGATAAGGTAAACCACAGCTAGAATATGGGAGTTGGCAGATCCGACAGTAAACCTTTAGATTTCTTAATTTTTTTTTTCTAATTTAGACTAAATTGTCTGCTCATTGTCTGCTCATTAGTCAAACGCATAATACAAAGAGAACAAAAGTCAACTTACTGCTGGAACTAGGAGTTGGGCTTACTGAAGTCGACATTTTTCTATTTATTCTGGTAACCGTTTTCTATTAATCCGATTCTTTCCAAACAGATGTTCCTTATTTGAATGGCTTTTTACGAATAACGGTTGAATACCATCCGTTGCCTTTGTGTACGTCTTGTGTAAGTAAAGTAATTGGTGGCGCACTTTATAGCTGTTACAGCTCGTTAACTCCGTACTACAGGTACTTGAAAAGTTTGAATAATAACAGCAATGTCAATATGTGAATCGTGCTATAGGCTCCAGTTATGACGTTATATTGTTATATTAATCATGTTAGGAAAAGGGCGGATTCAGAATGATTAAAATGAGTGGGTGTGGCCCTTGGGTCGTTGACATCGAGTCGAATGTAGGGGATGGAAGGGTAGGGCGGAATCTAGGGTCTTCCCAAGAATAAAATTCTGCATTCTGCTGTATATATAAGCTATAGGCTACATAAGGTCAGGTCCACACGCATGATTGCGCTCATAAATACTTTAATCTTTTGTATTGTGTTTTAAGAAGACATTTAAGGACAAAGGTGTAACCAGGAAGGCCCAAATGGGTGTGTGTGGGGGGGGGGGTATCGGGGTTAGCAATCTAAGTGGGAGAGGGGTCCTATATGAACTCGGAGACTCTTTGATATTTAAGTGTTCCTTTCATTCACGTTCTGGTCCAACTCAGTGCAGTCTTTATTTCAAATATAAAATTGAAAAAAAAACCCTGCTGGGTTAAGTCAAGTTTCAAGGTAATCCACAATTGCTAAGCTACTATAAGCTAAATATTCGGAACATAATTAGTTGCAACCTACAGAAACCACTCCACTAGAACTTCAAATTAGTCTACTATACTTTTCGGACATTATCATACCACTAATGGGGGGGGGGGGGGCTTAGGAATTCCATTCTTTGCGTTTTACTCATGGTTAGTTTTAACACTTTTCTCACACGGTAAACAACCAATAAAGTGCTGTTGGTAGTAACGTGGGATTATTTACAAAAGGCTTCAAGTATATTGAACGCCGTTTGCAAAACCTTTTGAAATTCCTGACCTGCTCCCCGAACTACAAGTGGCCATAAACACACTCTTTACTTACAAACTCTTTATTTACATATAAGAGGGTGGAGTACGTTTATAAGGAAAGAAATATTTATATTTAAACCAATTCCGTCGATCAATAATTCTGCAAACTTTTGGTTTGTTGCTATTTTCATGACCTGTCTATGATTTTAACAAGAGTTACATGAGAAAGTGTACATTTTCTGTTCTGCCTTACAAAGCACTGTTTACCATTTGGCAGATGTATGCAAACATTGTCGTAGAACTGTCCTTGTGTTGTATACAACTTCTTTAACCTTTGGAACTAAACATTCAAATAGCTTTCATAAACATTTTTGAGTTGCCAACCTTAAGAATAATTCACTTAGTTGGATATTTTGCCGCCTGTGCAATCTAGTTTGTCCTAAGTTGTGTCTTAAGTGTGTGCATACCCAAGAGTTGCCTAGCTATGGGGGAAGTGATGGACGATGGGGGTTGTGGTTAAGGGGGGGGGGGGGCGTCGGAATGTTGAAGAAGCTCAATCGGGAACGAACTCAGCATTCAAAACAGGACCAAAAGGATAAGTCGAGAAGACATTAATGAGAAAAACAAACAAATTTGACGTTATTAACGAAGAAAAAGTACATGAAAGGCAATCATGAGAAAGCAATTGGCGCTTTCGTATAAATTTAATTTATTATAGTCTATGCATTTACATCAAGGTGAAAAATTCAGCCAACTGGCTTTCAAAACAGTTTTGAGATACGAATACAATAAGCTACGACGAGAACAGACTTTTGACTGTGATCTATCCGTGAAGACCTGCTACTGTACTATATATGCAGCCTACATTCATGAGCATGTTGAGATGTCCGCAAACTCTCAAGTCAAATCGCCGGAATCTTAATTGGGTACTGATACCCAGGTTGGTGAAAACAGAGGACAATTAACTCACTCTCTTTTTGAAGCCTTCACTTCTGACTTAAATCCATTGTGAACATGAGGAACCTTTATTCCATAATCCCTCAAATTAATCGCCAGACCCCACCTTCAGGCTCGTCAGGCCTGAGTAGATAAGGTGGGTGCTACAGTGGTCACCTGTTTTCATACAATGTGCCCATTCACATATCACAACATCTCCTACCACTCCAAAAATTCTTTTGTTCTAACATTAAATTTTTCTAAATCAATTCAACCAGCAGGAAATACATATTGTTTGGTGATATCAGCATCACTTTTCAATATCAGTATCAAATCAGAGTATTATCGTCCACAGCCATATTTTTGGGTACTAAGCTAATCTCATCAGGAGTGCTCTTATTTTAAATTGGTTAAAAAAGTTTTTTTTAGCTTTTTGTTAGTTGCTTGGTCTCAAAACTAGGATGAAAATCTCGGAAGTCCACGTACAGCTTTGCTTTGCATTTTGGATTAAACACATTAGGTGATTTTAAACCAAACCATGTTATGCTTACATATTACTGGATTATCCCTATAACAACCCCCTCCCCCTTCCCCCCATCCTCCACTCAAAACTCAACCAACTCTACAGTTACAGTCAGTTATACCTGCCCTTGATTTACAAATTTGTAATCATTCCTTCCAACAACAAAAAATTATGTGTCCCACAAATTTAATTCAATGTAACGTAATGCTTTAGTTTTTTCATTTTCAAACCTCTGACGTAAATATCTAATTCCCTTTTTTCCTGTGCAACCATGATGTTAGTGTGCTGGAGTAAAACAAGATAGTGTGAAGATTTTTCTGGTGCCTTTCCCTTCCTTACACTGGTCTGGAATGTTATAGGATTTCAGCAAATTCTACACAAAAAAACAACAAAACAAAAACAAACAACAACAGCTACTACTGATATCATTATTCCAAAAGTTTGTCCAAGACAAGATTTATCACCTTCGATACTATTTCACACCTTGTCGATATACATCATACCTAAATTGACCTTGAGGTAAAGTAAATAAACTGCAGGTCAAATGGTCTATTTAAACACATATCTGAGCAAATGGTGCATAAACTTGAGAAGCATTTCAACGCTGGTATAAAACGTTTAATGAATAATTGCTTTGAAAGACATTATTTTACAGGTTCTAATATTCTCATATTTTTATTTGACTATTATAAAACATTAAGTCAATATGGTACCTTCAATGTCTTCTATATAATCTATCTAAACTAAGAGTAAAAGCAACCGTATGGCTATATAGGGATCGCTACCAACGAAGGGCTGGAAAACTTATTGGTAGAGAGTATGGTTAAACACCTGAGCGCACTGCTCTGTTGGTAGACCTATGATTTGTAAACCTGAGCTCACTGCTTTGAATCCTGCTCAGAAAATTATATTATTTTCTTGCTCTTTTCCAGTTTTTCTCCAATTTTTCACTCAGCTTTCTCATTAACAGATAAAAAAAAAAAACCAGCAGCTATACAGACTTTGACATCCTCTGAAAGTGTTTCATAGAACAAAGGGCATCCTAGGCCGTAGATGTGTCCACCAAGATAAACCAAAGAAAATTTCTCTCATTTAAATGCTGAGATTTCCTTTCAAGTGGCAGAGAAGTATTTGTAACCTCATTTTCTGGTCTTGATCTGACATGCAGGTTTGAGAGTCTTGATACAGTCTAGCACCCTCCCATACAACATGTAGGTTTGAGATTCTTGATACAGTCTAGCACACTCCCATACACCATGCAGGTTTGAGAGCCTTGATACAGTCTAGCACACTCCCTACAACATGCAGGTTTGAGATTCTTGATACAGTCTAGTACACTCCCCTACAACATGCAGGTTTGAGAGTCTTGATACAGTCTAGCACACTCCCTATAACATGCAGGTTTGAGAGTCTTGATACAATCTAGCACACTCCCCTACAACATGCAAGTTTAAGATTCTTGATACAGTCTAGCACACTCCCCTACAACACGCAGGTTTGAGACTATTGACACAATCTAGCACACTCCCCTATAACATGCAGGTTTAAGATTCTTGATACAGTCTAGCACATTCCCCTACAACATGCAGGTTTGAGAGTCTTGATACAGTCTAGTACACTCCCTACAACATGCAGGTTTGAGAGTCTTGATACAATCTAGCACACTCCCCTTTAACATGCAGGTTTAAGATTCTTGATACAGTCTAGCACATTCCCCTACAACATGCAGGTTTAAGAGTCTTGATAGTCTAGCACACTCCCTACAACATGCAGGTTTGAGAGTCTTGATAGTCTAGCACACTCTCCTACAACATGCAGGTTTGAGAGTCTTGATAGTCTAGCACACTCCCATATAACATGCAGGTCTTAGAGTCTTGATACAGTCTAGCACACTCCCCTATAACATGCAGGTTTGAGACTCTTGATACAGTCTAGCACCCTCCCATACAACATGCAGGTTTGAGATTCTTGATACAGTCTAGCACACTCCCTACAACATGCAGGTTTGAGACTATTGACACAATCTAGCACACTCCCCTACAACATGCAGGTTTGAGATTCTTGATACAGTCTAGCACACTCCCCTACAACATGCAGGTCTGAGGGTCTTGGTACAGTCTAGCACACTCCCCTACAACATGCAGGTTTGAGAGACTTGATACAGTCTATCACACTCCCCTACAACATGCAGGTTTGAGAGTCTTGATTCAGTCTAGCACACTCCCCTACAACATGCAGGTTTGAGAGCCTTGATACAGTCTAGCACACTCCCCTACAGCATGCAGGTTTGAGAGTCCTAATACAGTCTAGTACACTCCCCTACAACATGCAGGTTTGAGAGTCTTGATACAATCTAGCACACTCCCCTACAACATGCAGGTTTGAGAGTCTTGATACAATCTAGCACACTCCCCTATAACATGCAGGTTTGAGAGTCTTGGTACAGTCTAGCACACTCCCCTACAACATGCAGGTTTGAGAATCTTGATACAGTCTAGCACACTCCCCTACAACATGCAGGCTTGAGAATCTTGATACAATCTAGCACACTCGCCTACAACATGCAGGTTTGAGAGTTTTACACAATCTAGCACACTCCCCTACAACCTGCCTGCAAGTTTGTTTCCTACTGTCGTGTGTCGATAGCAGACTTGAATGGTTTGTACCATCGTAAACGGTTCTTGGCCGGCCTCTAGTCAGCAGCCTTGGTTCCAGTTTTACTCTTTGTCGGTGTTTTTGCTTTCTTTGGTTTCTTAGGATGGAGGATCTTGATCCGACAGTAGGCCGGAGGGAGATGTTTGCCGAGGAACGGAGGGTTGGTAACGTCGGACACAACGATGATGTATTCACCTAAATGTAAAAGAAAAAATAGTCATCTTAATCGGACAGTGGAGAAATAATATAAAATTTGAAACAAGGAAATTGGTTTATTGATAATCCCCCGACACTTGTTGCCTATCTGGTGGGATGTAATACACATTTTTTTTCTCTGTTTAGGTGTGACTATGACAACATGACAGGCTAGGATAAATATCTTTGATCTTGATATAACCAGAGATTTACAAAAGCATGAAAAAACTTCACACAGTCATACAGTTGCCATGACTCACTTATGTTGCAATAATAATCTTCTATCTTTTGATACACACACAAACAAAAAATCATTAATATCAGAAAGATTTCTCTTTGAAAAATTTCAACAATGGGAGCCAAACGAGAAGCCAGTTTCTTTGGAATATATTATTTCATTCCCTCTTAAACCAATCCTGTTTTATGATTTGAGAAGAATACTGATTTGTGTATCTCTGGCGTTGTGTATGATCAGCTACGACAGTAATATCAGGAAGCCTAGACTATTGATGGTAAGCTGCTTTGGAATATATTTACATATTGGGAAAAGAAAGAAACAACCACAGCTTGATATTTGAACTAAACAAAGCAGAAACTCACAAAGAATCGTTCTATTATGGCTTTGCCACAATAGACTCCAGCTGTTCAATAAATCAGTAAAGTATGTGAGATACCAACTCTACTACACAATGCAAGATATTTATAAGCTTTAGGAACTTCCCCAAAATACTACTAGATTCTGCTGAAATGGTCTGGTTATCCCTTTGTAAGGCACAGTCTACTGAAGTGTAAGGCAAAGATACCTTTTTTAAGGTTTTCAAGCAAAGATTCATCTTTAGCTTGTCATATTTGTTATTTCTTCAGAGTAAAGTTAATAATCATATTTCATAAAAAAAAAGACTGCTGCAGTCAATTTTCAAGAATTTCAGTTATTTGGTATAAAATATAGTAGTACTCACTACACAATGTAAGATATTTATAAACGCTTTGGAACTTCCCATATAAACACTTGCTACAATGTGTGCTGACCTTGTTGGTTTTGACACTAAGTCATTGCTCTTTATATTTTTATTTCCTTATAAGTGTAAGGGTGTGCACAAAGCTGAATATATAAATCATGGTATATATAGGCCTGTACTTATCATCTGCAGCACTTCTACAACACTTCATGTTACTTAAAGGAAAACATATCCTGCCTAGAGGCGAACATCCTCACCTGGTCTTGCAAACCTTTCGTCCCCGTAAAGCCTTTCTCGTTTGGCTTTGGTTATTTTGGGATCTTTGATCTTGTCAAAGTTAACTTGGTCTGGTGGTTGGAATGGTAGTTCATCTAAATAGAAAGAACAAGCATAAAAAGAAAATGTTAATTATCGTTTGTATTTATTTAGTAAAGATTTATAAATGGCAAAAACAACAGCTGATCCTGTTAATGGTTACTGAATAACATGCTAATCAAATATTTGTTGTAAATTTATCATATAAAATCAGACATTTGTGTAACATGATATCTGTTTAGTACAAATGAGTTAAACTATGTAAAGAGCAATAACAGATCGAGAATTTCTCAAAAGGGGAGGAGGGGGGGTGGCAGGGAAATGTATTGGTAGATATAGAAACAACTCCAAAAATAGGGCGGCATAATTATAACATTCATTTCAATATACAAACCCATGCTAACACTTCCCCACAGCACTATGTACTGCAATTTTTTTTGTAATTTTTTTTCTGCTAAATTTTATTGCCAGCACAATTTCAGAAGGGGGTGGGGAATCCCCCAGTCACCCTCCCTGTATCTGCCCCTGCAGGGTGATGACAGTGGGCAGACAAATATGTCTATGTAATTACAAAACAAACCATCTGCTTTCACAGAAGATGCAAAACAGACAAAACAGAGCACACAGCAGAAATTTGTGTTTATAAACTCTGCTCTGAGGCATTTTTCAGGAGCAGAATTGTAAAGAAGTTAAATCAATTTCACACCAACATCATTGCTAGTGACAATGCTTTAAAGTTCTAGTTATATATACAAGAATTGTTTCAGTGAAGTTATTAAAGTTATTAAAATCTCTCAGATACTTTCATTAGACAAACAACTTTTCAGACATGTCAAGAAATAAACCCTGTGCCACAGATTCCAAATTCATGAGTGGAAACGTGCGGTTGTCCCTGCAAACCCTATGAATTTGATCGTGAAAACAAATGTTTGATTTTGCCACACATTGATACAGAATTGCCAGTTTTCGCCTTTTTTATACTATAGGAACCTGTGTTATCCAACATGCGGATATGTGCATACGACCAACGATTTCTGTGACGACAAATTTTCAAAGTTGTCTACGTATTGTGCTGTTCTTGCCTTGTATTGACCACAGGTAGAAACACACATCTTCACAACTGTTGCATATCAAATCCACAAGTATCCACACATTTTCACATGATTTAGGAACACATGAAACCTGTGAATTTACCGGTGAAGGTTGGTGTTTTAACAATATCACAGTTGAGGTCGCACCTCTTTTGTTTTGTAAGGTTATGATTATAACTTGTAGAAGTTTTAAATCTTTACATGCATTTTCACAGATGGTATTTTCAAGGTGTTTGATGAGTTACAATGACTATTTTTCAAGTTTGTAAAATAAAAGAGAGTTAAAGGGACATCCTTGCTCATTTACATAACAGAAGGATGTGCTCCAGGTTAATTTACAATAGATCTTTGTTATATTATTGTGTCGACTAACATCAGTTGCAGATATATCACAAAGTTAATATTAAAATGTCCTAAAGCAAGCTTTCTAACATGTTATGAGACACAAAGGAAGTTTAAAGAATGATTTTGACAAATGATAATAGATATGATCATGGTTTTCATATTTTCAGGAATGTGCATGATGAGACATAACAATGAGACATGAGACAAGTTGTAGATTTCACTGTGGATTTGCCATCATGCTATCACAGTGGATTTGCCATCATGCTATCACAGTGGATTTGCCATCATGCTATCACAGTGGATTTGCCATCATGCTA
>KN884043.1:100271-114381 GCA_000934455.1 Apostichopus parvimensis
GTATGGACACAACTTTGAATATGCAAAACACATAAGCAGCCTTGATTAATACAGACTGACCCTACACATGCATGAAAGTAACGACACACTATTAAACTGCTGATCCTAACTCGCAGCGGTCTCGAATGAGGAGGATTTAGTCTGTAACAGATAAAACATAAAAGAGGGAAAGGAAAAACAGGGAGAGAGAAAAAAACAAGAAATGAAAAGAGAAATAACGAGAACCTATGAATGAGGCCCAGCAGTGACATCTTTGATATAAGTAGTATTATAACCCGCAAACCTACTTCTTTTTTTATCAGCTGATATTAAAAACCATTTGACCAAGATTAATATCATCCCTACCACCCGTTCTTTCTATCTCTCCTCCCTCCATCCCTCCCTTACCCCAGTCCGCCCTCCCTAATCTGAAGAAACAATGTCTGTCACCAAAACAACCGTTTTTTCCCCCTTTGTAAGAGCAAACTTTCAGTAATGAGAGCTCTTTATCATATGGTGTCAATTTCTTACAAAGAATTCACGATAAGCACAGAATATTTCCGTTGTATTAAACAGTAAATACAAACTACCAAATTGCCATTAGCAGTTCACTGGAATGAAATGATCCCTTCCAGAATAAAATGGTCTCCCAGAAAATGAATAAGGGGTCTGAAGAATAATGACCTTCAAAAGTCAAAACGGAATTATTAAATATTTTTAGTCTCTATGGAACGATGGAAAAATGGTCCTGTACAGGTTTCGAATACATAATGATGCGATGCAGACATATGTCAAGATTATGCCACATGTCAAGTGAAGTAACCAATAATGATGATATTAATAATAAAAATAATAACAATAAGAAAAGGAACCCTCCAGGCCTCTAAAGCCAAAAAGAATAAAATATTGACACATGGTAGGAATGTCTCTAAGAAAATAGTTCAAACGAATAGGGAATGTTCAGTTAAAAGGTTACAACCATACAACCAGATACATGTAACACAATTTCTCTACTTTTACCTGCAAAATTAAGAAATTTGCTGTTCAGAATCTGTTTTCTTGCTTTTTTAAAGTCATGATGAAAAAGTTATTTCCAATATTTTAGAATCCTTTTAAAATTGTTTGTTTTCCTTATTATTACATTTAAACAACTTTTACCATCTTCTCACAGACGTAGAGAGTAATTATTTTACTCCAGGCCATCTATCCCTCACATCGGGGAGAGGTCTTGAGATGCGAAGTGGTAAGAATTTGTGTTAGTTTTATTTATTTCAAGTAGACCTAGGGAAATAGAATTATAACCCAGAACACTTGTATATAAAAGAAAATTTAAGATAGAATGTTTAAAAACCTTGAGAAAATTCGAACAAAATTTAGAAATAACTTCAAATGGGAAATTGACTCATGTGTGAATAAAAAGAGGCAGAGGGTGAGGGGTAGGGCCTAGAGTGATACAGCGATTGGGAAGTTGTGCTGTAGGGATGCTATTGCACTTTTTTTGATAATGATCCTTTCTTGGGATGTTTGTATGTGGGGTTTGGGGAGGAAGGGGGGGGGGGGGGAGAGATTAGACACTATCATCAGAATGACAGTACCATTTCTTGCTTGCACCCTTCATCCTATAAGCACAGTTACACAAAATTTAAACTCATACAGGTTTGATATGTGAATCACAGAGGTGTACCATTTTCTTTTCTTACCTTTCCAGTGTATTTTAGAACAATACTGATGACTTTTACACCCCTACCCCCCTTCCCTCCCCCCACACACCCAGTAGTTGAGTTGAACAAACCAAAATTCGATTGTGGACTATAAGATATTGGGAAAACAATGAGAGTAAAAAGAAAACCAAATTATAATTATCTGGGATCAATTCAGATTGGATGAGTAAAAACCAGATATTCAAGATTCCCTTTTTGTAGAATGAATACTATGACAGCGTTGTCATGTGTGGCAGTGTAACTATGGCAACAAAACAAAATGGAAGAGGATACAAAGAGCAGGAAGTAATAAAAGCCAAAAAAAAAAAAAAAAGTGGTAAAAATGATAAGATCATATTTTACCAAATATTTGCGGGATCTGTATATATGTTACAAATGTGGATACAAAATAATAAATAAAAAACAGATACAGAATGTAAATTTTAACTACAAATCAATCTCAATTAGTATGTAAGCTTGAAGGTTTGATTGCGCCAGTGTTATTTTCTGCACTTTTCATCGAAGAAGTGGAGTAACAAAAAATTCCTGTTCTTTAATAGTTTGCAAACCTTTTTCTTTCGAGTAAGAAAAGTTGTGTGTTTGGAAAGTAATTTTTTGCGTTAACGTTATTATCAAAATGAGGGAAACATCGTTTGTGCAGCTTTTTGTTCCATGATCCTTGTTTCAGAATTGGTCAAAAGAGGGTGTAACCTAACCCCCATTAGATAAGCCACTGAGAGAGATTAACTTTGTTTTACATTTTGTAAACAATTTTTTAACTTCCTGCGCAATCTTTTGTCTTTCCTGTTCTGTTGATATGCAAATATCAACATTTTAACATTATTTCAAATTTCTCACATTTCTTTTTTGAAAATGTTTATTACGAAACTTTTCCTTCATTCGAGAGGTTGGGTAGGTAGGTGGGTGGGGTGGAAGTAGAGGATAATGATAGGTAATGGGTGAATCACATCAATAGTTAAGTAGCATATTTTATCCTATAACACTGGAATAATTTTATGAATATCTCTTCACAAATTGGCTCATAATTTGTGTCACCAAACCATCTTAAAAACTTCTTTCGCAAAGAGACCTCTCCCTCCCTTGGAAGGATGACAAGAAGAATCGACATAAAACAAAATTCTTGTACTCAACGAAAGATATATATAAACCTAATAGACTTTTCACATCTCACAAAGATATATTAGACAGCTAAAATGAATAGTACAATTTGTGGCCCTGTGACCCCATCCCCTCAAACCACAAGCTTTCTTTCAATCCATACAAGAACAGCTCCATTCTTATGGCTGCCTCCCCCTCCCCTACCCACCCCCTCCCAACTGATTCCAAGAACATCATCTCAACACAATTCTAGAATAAATTTGATTTCTCTTTTCGTTTATGACACCCATTATTCTTCCTCCTCCTCGTTTTTACCGATATTTTGTAAACCGGACACAGTTTTTTCAAAAAAAAATGACCATGACTAAAATGTTTTCAAAAGGAAAAAACTATTGTCACCACCAATTTCACAAAGATCAAACACATCATTTTGTTTTTAATTTTTTAATGGACGCTCCGCTACCACTGACCACATACAATTTTATTTCATTTAAAACATGCAATTTTAATTCAACGTAATCTGCAAAACTAGCAAAGAATATATATGAAGTTGATAAATGAAGTCTCTAAAATCTTTCAAGACAAATACAAAATATTGCTCTTTTTATCTTAATACTTTTTTTTTCCACTATCATATTTTTTTGGTTTTTCATTTTGTTAATCTTATGCTGCCATGAAGTTTTTGTTCATTTTTTTGCTTACTTTTAATGAATACAACTTTGTGTGTGTCTATTGGAATATCCTAACTTTTTCAGGCTATATAATGCGATATCGTATCTTCTTTTCTGCAAACTATGTTAAAGTGCCTCATACTGAAATTTTTAAGCCAACTTGAAAAAAAAAAAAAAAAAATTCTTCAAAAACGAAACAATGACTTGAAGGTTAACAAATCCTCATTGCCTACTTCTCAATTCTGACTCAAAATTTTCCCCAATTAAGAGTTTCGTTAAAAAAAAAATTTTTGGTCTGTCTCCAGAGATGTAATATATAGCTTGTACGATAGACACTAACATAATATATTATGCAAAATTGTAAAGTTGTCTTCTTTACAATAGAATAATTTTGACAATTCCCACAGTGCATCACACTGTATCTTTCTACGAATTGTACAGAATTGTGATTCCAAACATCAATTTATACTGAACATTTGTTATGCTATGCTATGCAATGTCGCCCTCTGTATGAATGTAATTTTTGTAGCCTTGAATATTCAGTAGCTAGATTTATCACAAACTATCTAATTTCAAATTTGACATAACATATTCTTTTATACACTGTATAAGGATATTTCTTCAAAACTTCAAACTAAAGACATATTTAAAATAACATATCAGCAAACAGTGCTTTCAAATACAACTTTATTTTTCCGATTTATTCCTAAGCTAACAGCCAATCGGTGGAGAGGCCCTCAGCTGCCACTGCAAACCAACTTAATAGGGTGGCCCATCACGTGTATAGGGTCTATGATGGGTCTACTCAATGTACACACACATGCACATACATGGGTATATGTGAAGTCCCAACTTGTTGCATAATGACCCCACAAAGTGCCTAATGTGAACAGGAGGTCACACATCACATGGATGGGACCATGGATGTGTGTATACCATGGAATGCACCTTCAAACAAATTAAAGTGAAATTTTCTCACAAAAGTATGTTATAACATTTCAAACCAACAGCTTTTATTTATTCTTAATAAATATGTTATTCCTTAAATATGACAATATTATGCAATTAAGGGTCAAGATTAAATCACAGGGTTAGGTCTCTTAATATTCTGCCTTTACATATTGACCTTGCTCGCTCATTTAGTCTCCCTCTAGTAACCCCTCTTCCCTGCACTCTGACCCCCCCCCCCAATTCCTCACTCCTTCTCACCTTTCAGTATTGGACTTGGAACCTTCTGCTGCCTGAACCAGGTTTTAAGGGAACCCAAGGGTCAGGGTTCAAGCCTGCTAGAAATAAAAGGCAATCCAGCTTTGAGCAAAAACCAAACGAAAGAATTTGTGATTTTACTGTCGAAAGTACGTTCTTAGCAGAATTAATAAGCAAAATCATTTCTTCTCAGAAAGATATTGATTTTATGGAGAATGTTTCCTAGCTTTTCTGAGAGTTAGTGATTACATAACATATTATGGAATCAAGATGCCTGGATACCTATTTACTGAATCTCTTGAGCAGCTTGGCAATGCACAGTGGCTGAGAAGTAATATATATCATTTTCATGTAACAGAGTTGTTGCTAATGTAACATCATTATGTAATCAAGATGCCTGGATACCTATTTACTGAACTTAATGTCTTGAGCAGCATGGCAATGCACTTTGGCTGAGAAATAATATATAACACTTTCATGTAACTGAGTTAGTGATTATGTGACATTATCACATAATCAAACATGCCTGGTTGCCTATGTTATTACAGAACCGAATTAATCTTTTTGAGCAGCATATTAATGCAAAGTGACTAACGAAATAAAATATATTTGAGATAAATAACAAAATTTCTTTTTTTTTTGGTTTTTGTTAATTGTATAACTTTTCACCCCATATAATTGTTTTTAAATTATGTATTGCACATTTTAGTTTTCTTTTGTCAGAAATAGTACTCATTGAAGTGGAATATTTTAGATTTTAACTTACGATATTGGTTTTTTTGCCTTTAGTTTATAATAACTACTGCACAATTTTATGTTCATTTTTTTTTTGGAAAATTATTTATCTGTTTTTCTTTTTTTTTTCTCGAATCAGAACACCACAAATTGCAGAAAAACTCATCCACACATATTCATATCATCACATACACACGACCAGCAGTGATATTATAATTACGGCTAATTAGCATAGATCTTTTAAATATTCATCTTTATGCACAGGTTAATGCTACGTAATTACATCATAAACAAAGATTAGGTGTCGCTGCACATCCCAATACCACCAACAGAGCAAAACATGCGAAATAACATGCCACTCAGAATTATTTTCAGAAGTATTTTAATTTTCACATTTTTTTTTAAATACTTTTTTTTTGGTTGATTATATATATGTATGTATATATATATATAAACTATTTTTCCAGTAATACTTCAATGAAACCTTTCACGCCATCATCCATGACTATTCATCAACAAATGCAATATACTTCCTCCAGTCACCTTTTCAATTAATCTTTTTTCATTAATCCCTTTTTTTTTTCATTAATCCCTTTTTTTTGTCTCATCCATCACTTTCCACATTCCTCTCAGCAGCTCCAAAACTTTTCCAATTATTTGCACCAATCAGCTTGTCTAAAAAAAACAGCTTTTGTCTTGTATGGAAATCATCCAAAATTTGGGTTTTTCAGCCTTTTTCAGAAATCACCAATCTTGCTGCCCCTCTGCCTTCAAAACTGGTACCACTTCTTGTCCTTGTACTTATTCATGAGCTGATGCGAGGCCTGGGCGAAGTTCTCGGCGTGTTCCATCATCGCTGCGGTCTGTTGCTCCAATTCACTCACCTTCTCACCACGTTCTTGCAGTGCCTGCCGATCAGGAAAACGGAAGAAAAGGGTTACGGTTTGGAAGACAGCCCATATCTTCTGCAGGGTTCTACACTTCTCAAAATTTGTTGCCATGGTGACACAGCATACGCCTAAGATCTGACATAGGGTTCTGTCACTCATTAAATCAACCGTCGACACTAGGCCTAGATTTTATTGCGCTTTCCCTAACCTAACCCTAGCCTTAACAATACCCCATAACAATAGAATTCTTTCAAGAACATGGTGATTCTTTAGAAATCACAACCGAGGACCTGGAATTCTTTTGTTCAAGTCCTCGGTCAGAATACATAACAAGTGCACACACACACACACACACACAGAATAACCATTGCACAGATATCCTTTTCGCCTCGGTAAGGAATCAAAAATCAATAAAATATTTTGAAATATTTCAAATATTTGGCCTGTTTCTTTCATGACCTTTAATACTGACTTGAAACAAAGGTATGCGGGCAACAAAACAAGATGTTGAGAATCAAATCAAATACATCAACCGCACCCTCTCAATACCTTCACTTGGATAACATAAGTCAATAGAAGGCCACCTGCCACTGGGGCATTAACTGTCCTTACGATGACCAATGTACTGTCAACTTTATGAAAAGATGCCTTTTACGACCAACCCCCTTCATCAGTGTATTGACCATCCGAAGAACTGAATTTCTAGTGAGTCTTACAGCTGAAGTTCAAAAGACGAAGAAATCATTCAGAGAAGGCCGATGCGACTTACAATCCTGGCTTTAGCGACTTCACTCATTGCGCCGCCGGATGCCGCCCTCAAGGAATCGATGCCGATTTGTCCAGGGATGTGCTTTGCCACACTCTTGGATGCCTTTCCACTGTTTTCACCGACTGTGTGATAAAATTACAGAAAAAGCGGCGGAATGTGAAAAATAGCTGCGATGAACAACACAGCTTTATTACAATTACTTCAAAGGTCAAGAGCATAAAATCATCATTTGTGGTGAATTAGTTACAGCAGCAATGAATGAGTCAAAAGTGAGGTGGCAGAGTGGTATTCGGTATTCTCCCACCTTTTGACCTACACAACTGCTGATGATGGGGGGAGGCTGCTTTAGTCCCTTTCGAAGGACTAAGTTCAACTTTTGCTCTTTACATAAAAATAGTTTTTCAACTCTAGCAGACAATATGGTAAACAAGAAATAGTAAAGTCTTATTGGTGGTTTGGTAAATGATTTACACAATATTATTTCAGGTAATCAATGAATTAGAAATACCCACCAGCAATCTGTCTAGTCTAAAGAAAGATTTGTGACTCATAATTTACACCGTCTTGTCAGTAAATCCTGTTATACATTACACACCGACCGGTCTGTACTTATTATTAATGAAATAGCAATTCAGTTGAGACAAATTTTCTTGCATGAGCCACAAAATCTGTACCCAGAATCAATTGTACCGGTTTATTTGGAAATACCGATTCGGTCGAGTCATAATTTCCTCTTGTCGACTGTAAACTCCCTAAATTAAATCACATGCAGTATTAATTATGAAATATTGATTCGGTAGGATAAATAGTTTTCGTGTTCATTATAACCTCCCGACTGAAAATCGCTTGCAGCAGTCATAATGAAATTTGAATACACCTTGGATTGAAATGCACCTTACGAATATTAATCTTTATCAAATACAGAATTGCTTCTGTTTTACTTTAAGAAAAAAAAATGAACAATTAGCCTGTTGGATTAATTCTTCTGTTTTTTGATAAAGAAGTGATAAGTTTACTTACATAACTCCTCCCTGTCCAAACTGCTGCTGCCACTCCCAAAGAGACCCTTGAAGAAGCCTCGGCTTGGAGCCTCTGGGGTCTCGACTGGAAGAAAGAGGTCTCCTAGCATATCGTGCAAATTTTCACTAAAAAAAGAAGGGTAAAATAAGATCGTGAAACTTAAAATTCTGCCGACAGAGGAGAAAGGCTTTCTTGCAAATGTGTGGAAATGTTCTGAATGTTAAATGTAACCTTGGAAAAGTATTCCTATTGAGAACATGTTTAATATAAGCAATAAAAAGAATTTTAAAATGTGGTTATTACAATTATATATGACACAAACCAATGAGAAAGTAAGTACACACAGGGTGAATTCTGAAACAGCTACAAATAGCTACATCAGGATGGTACTCTACCGGTGACAGGTGCAGGACTTTTCACGAAAAAAGGAATTTTATCGTTCCTGTAATTTTATCAAAGTGAGACAATTTCATGCATCAAATTCTACATAGCCAGGTATACGACCTTGTGACCTCTGACCTACCTGCAGACCGTTAGTCTCTGGATTTCCGTTGGGCTGCATTGGTATACTCCTTTACCTTTGGCACTCATTTGGAATGTTCTACCGATCCTGCAAAAGAAAAGAGACGTAATAATATGTGAGTGTCGGAGAGTACAAAACTTTGTACTTCACTCTTTCGCTTGTATAACTTTTTGTATAACTTTTTTTATAACTTTTGTATAACTTTTTATTTTTTATGGATATTGAGGCTGTGTGGATTAAAATTGCCCTCAAAAAGGTTTTTTTATTCATTATATTTTCAAAACATGGCAGAGACGGTGTCTATCCATGAATACTATATGTGGATACCGCAGTTCACAAAGATGGGTGAAGCTGAGAGTTGAATACTGGACACCACTATCCTGTGTTAGAACGGAACATCAAAACAGTGGCTGTAGTCAATGTATTTTGCAATGTACTCGCTACATTCTGCTGGTGCTATATGTGACTATTAAAGGAAATATATTGGTTCCTGAAAGACAATCTGTCAAGCTAGTCAATCAAAGTTGAAAACTATGCATTATAAACTTCAAAGGGTTTGCAGCAAATGCACAGTCAAAATGCCACACTTAATTTTGGTTGGACACAAAACTTGTTGGATTGGACTAAATGTATTACGACTCGCTGATCAGGGGCAGCTAACCTGATTTGCAACCACTCAGAGCTCTTAGTTACATAGAGGGGGGGGGGGTACCAAATGAGGTGTGTGCTTCACGATTTGCTTAGAACGACATGAAACTACACCACAACACAAAGCAAGTTTGAAAAGGCTTGTTGAGTCTGGTTGCTAAGTACTGTTCACTTCATTAACCGAGTCTGCCTCAAAACAATTAATCTATATTGAAACATCTCTCCTTAATTTCTCAAACAAACGAAGGTTAAACTACGGCAAGCTTTGAATGATTTCTTCAATCTATTCTGGGTTTGTCGCCCTCCTTCTGTTGCACATTAGCACTAAATGCAATTTGCACATATTTTTAAAGATTGTTTGGCTGCCTCGTCAAATATGGTAGAATTAACTTAAGAAGCTGCTTCCAAAAAGGAAGAAAGTGGAAAAGGTAAACAAACCTGAGATCCGTGAGTGGAAGGTATTCTTCATCCATCAGGAGACGTAAGCTGGGCAGACTGAACGCCATGATATGACCGTTGGCTACGTAACACGCTAAACACACACTATCTATAATGTCAAACAAAACAAAACGAAAAAAAAGTGAGTACTTTACCCCGGAAGGGTTGAACTCACAGAAAATAATTTGTAGCTATCCCTAGTAGAGTTTATAATAGCATTAATTATGTACTAGCAAACTACCCAAGAGGCTCTGGCTGTGTGCGACCTGATAGCAATATTTGGGCCCACAATTCACACTACTTATAAAGACAAAACAAAATGAAGAAGACCACACCATGAAGAAAATATACAAATTTACTAAAAGCTGCTGACTTTGTGATCCGTGTTATAGTCATTGCTTTGAAATCTGAGGTGCCTCCTCACAATGTTGCAAGGTCAGTAAGAGTGACTCCATAGTTTGGGAAACCATTTCCTACAGATATTTTCAACTTGACACATGAAATGACTTTAAATACTCCCTGTTATCAGATTGTCAATAGTTACAATTCTTATCAAATACTACCATTAGGGGCATAGAATGACTTCTGTTTTAGGAGGGGGGGAGGACAATGCTTTTCTAGGAGGGCAAGCTTGACTTTTTTTCTAAAAAAAAAATAAAAAATTTTTGGGGTAGGGGTGGGGGCCGAAAGGACTTTGGGGGGTCCTAGGCCACTTACTACCACCGATCACTTACTATGTAGGTTGAAGACATCAGCTCGGACCAGGTAAGATGTATCACAAATTTTAGATTTGTATGTACAGGTTTGAGATGGTAGTGATATCACCTGGTGAGAGGAGAAAAAGAAACTTAAAAATATGACAGACTGGGAACTTGCATGTCACCACCGTCACCACCGTCAATCCATATTAGATGAGTGAGATAGATGAAAAGTATGACAAGGAGATAAACATCTTTGAATATGATGAGACAGAAAGTGGGGGCGGGGGACAGGGGGAGGGGCAGGGGAACCGAATATATTACCTTAATCTCTTTCTCAGAGCTGATGACGATAAATTGTCTGTCAGCAATTTCAGTTGAGGATGACGGAGACATGCGACTTGTTCGTGTCTGCAGGGCAGCCATTCCTGGAAAAAGTGGAAAAAAGGGATAAAAATGATTAAAATGCTTTGACAGTATTAAAACATTTATACTAATCAGCAAAAAACATTTATTCAATATAATATAATCCAATACCAAAGAAGGAATGTTTTAAAAGCATATAACCTCACCCCCCCCCCCAAACAATGGGAACATAAAGAGAAAGAAACAAAAGAATTAGGTGTAGTGCCAGGGAAGGTGTTGATTGTCTTGCATAGCACAGAAGGAGTTTCCTACAGAATCGATTGTTTATGCCTGATGCAGGTTCAAGGAACACTTAAGATATCAAACATTTTTAGGAGACAGGGTCATCTCCGACTATTAATATACATTATGTATACTTGCTATTACGCTATGTCCATGATGGGACCAAAAATAATCCAACTTTTAAACATTTTGAGGATTATAGTTTGACTGAGGTTTAAAGGAAATGGTGGATTTTGTTTTATAGTGTGTCAGTTGCAAAGTACCATCAGAATTGGACAAGGGGTGGCGAGAGAATTAAAATGGGGGTTGGGGTGGGGGATGGGCAGTGAGATGAACCATAAATGGACAGTGGGAAATGTGAACTTTATTGTGAGGGGAAGGGGGAGGGGAGACTAGGAACAACTTACTTTTGTCTTTGGTATCCCTTTCTTCTTTGTTATGATCTTTCCACGGTTCATACGCTGGTGGAACCAGGATACCCACACAGTCTAGGAAGGCCAACAGAACCACTGTGCCTTTTAACCTGAAGATTGTTCCTGCAGGATAAATAATAGAATGAAAGAACAGAACTTACAGAACAGAGCATGAACAATATGAAAATTGAGTTGTGGGGGGTGAAGAGGGAGGGGATGTGAGTGTGGTGGGGGATCTATGAAGAGGAAGTGTGTGTGTTGGTGAGGGGGATCTGTGAAGAGGGAGGGGATAAGTGTGTTGGGGGAGATCTGCGATGAGGGAGGGGAAGTGTGTGTGTTGGGGGGAGATCTGTGGAGGGGGGAGGAAGGGGAAGGATGTGTGCGTGTTGGTGGGGGGACATGCGATGAAGGAGTGGATGTGTGTGTTGGTGGGGAGATCTGTGAAGAGGAAGGGGATGTGTGTGTTGGTGGGAGGGTATGTGAAGAGGGAGGGGATGGATTGTGTGCATTGGTGGTGGGGGGGGGGGAGTGGGAATAGGATGGGTGACAAGGAGAATCCCTTTGCAATGGATTTTTCAACTTGGTCTCTATCAACATACAGAACTGAGAGAGTCAATGACCACACCTGCCGACATGTTTCCAAACCATGCATCTGATTCAATGGGTCAAACTTCAGGATTACTCATGGGTGAGGAGGGGGGAGGTGGGGGTAGTATTACTTACCACTGGGGCTGACAATGACAGGTTGGGAAAGCCTTTGTTCCCCTGGTGGGGGTAGGTTTACCACAATGCCCAAAACAGATCCCAGTGTGGTTCCTACCCACAAGCATGGACAGGTTACTGCCTCTGCAATGTGAAATAAAAATTGTCATTGGAATGGACTCCACATTGAAAAATGTTAAACACTGGAGATTCATTTATATTAATTGATGGGGTTAGGTCGTGTTATAACCGGCCAATCATTGACAAAGAATAATTCAAATGAACAACTATCAATACTGACTATGAAATTATACACGACGGCTTCCTATCCTAAGAAACTGGAGCGAGATCCCTGAGTATTACAATATGGAAGTTACTGTGGCTTCTTGGCAGCCAATGTGAACCACTTTTTTTCATGACTTACCTTGTTCTACGAAAACTAATCTTTCAAGCTAATGTCTGCATACAAAATATCACAGAGGGAGGGAGGGGGTTCCTGAACGCCCTCCTTGGACCTGTCCCTGGCCCCCATTGAACAATAGCATTCCTGTTTCTTTGGATGTCCTTGGGGGTGGGGGAGGGGGTGGGGAGTATAAGACTTACCCTCCTTTCTAGTATAAGATTCAGCAAATGCTACAGACTGCACCCCTTCTCTACTCTCCTTCTCCAGACTGGACATACTGGAACTTCTTCGATCTAGTTGGGAAATAGAATAAACCCGACCATAGGTTTGTATTAAAACACAATGTTTGAACACACCGCAAAATTTACATTGAAGTGATAAAGACATCTTTTCATGGATGTGTGGTCTTTCCTGCCCCTAGCCCATCTCATTTATACAATTCCTGCAAGTTTATTACGTCCTACGGAACCCCTGTCATATTGACCTCCTCCTACCATAATTTTAATTTTACTTCAGGTATCACCAGCACACAATGGAGATAAGGTCTACACTTTTCACAGTAAATTATTATCCTCTACAACGTGTAGTTAACACTGGATCTAGATGAACACATAAACATGTCATGATCTCCCGTCTCCCACTATTCTCCCCCCCCCCCCCCCCTTCCCCCCCCCCCCCCCGTCCTACGTGCGGAATACCCGGTTTGTAATGACAATCATTCTGTTAGCTATCATCATCTCTCCTATGACACTGATATCTAATCCCTTTCCTCATATTACTTATTCCTTCTGTTGTTTTCTACTCCTCTCCCACCAGTATCTACTTCCCTCTCCCATTATTACCTACTTCCATCACTCCTTATTATCTACTCCTTTCTCTTCTGATGTTCATCTATGCCTCTCTCCCACCAGTATCATCTCCTCTCCCACTAGTATCTACTCCTCCCTCCCACCAGTATATACTCCCCTCTCTGACTATCGCATACTTCCCTCTCCCCTTATTATCTACCTTCCCTTCTCTGATGATTTATCTACTCCTCTCTCCCACTAGTATCTACTCCTCTCTCCCATTAGTATCTACTCCTCTCCCACTAGTATCTACTTCCCTCTCCCATTAGTATCTACTCCTCTCCCACTAGTATCTACTCCCCTCTCCCACCATTACCTTCTCCCCTTATTATATACTCTTCCCTTCTCTGTTGTTCCACCTATGCCTCTCTCCCACCAACATCTACTCCTCTCCCACTATTATCTACTCCTCTCTCCCACTATGACCCACTTCCCACTCCATCTTATCATCTACTCCTTTCTCAATAGTATCTACACCTGTCTCCCTATTTCATAATATTTTTCTACTCATTACTAATATTTACAATTGTAAAACAGCATAATAAATGTTCAATTATCATGCACTATTGGAATATAGGGTTAGTGATTTTACCAAGTGCACTTAAAAACTGCGACATGCATTGTTCCTCGACATGCTTATTAAAACTTCAATCTTAAGTCTACTTGCCAGTATTAATTGCAAACATGCTGCATGGTGAAA
>KN884044.1:42466-57653 GCA_000934455.1 Apostichopus parvimensis
CTTTCTTCTAAGTTCCTCTTTAGATAAAATGTAATTTCTGTCTTTACTATAGGTTCAACGCAGCACCATGGTCCATTCAGAGCTACAAGGGAGGTACCAGGTAAGAACATCCACATTTAACAGCCTGGATGTTATCCTTTTAGTGTTTCTTATTCGTCCAGAATTATGTTTGCAACCTGATCTTTCATTGTTTGTAATCTAGATTTCAAATTTCTCAAAGCTACACCACGCGTACTACTAAATTCAGTGATGTAGACTATTTTGTGTTAATCTATAAGAAATGCCCAAAATAGTTTAGTTACCCGATGATTAGCCTTAAGTAGCAATAATAACATCTTCCTCTGTAATTCTTGTCTGGAACTTAGAAAACAATTTTTGGTATGCTCATTATAATGTAAGTATTTGAGGCATAAGCCCTGGTTACTGTCCAGTTCAAACCATCTATTATAGCATATCCAAACTAGAAACATATCTTGTTCATATAGTTTATGTTTTCCAGTGGCTTTGCCAGACAGTTGTGGGGGAATGTTTTCCCCATTGCTCCCTCTCCCATTCCCCCCCCACCCCCTTTGTCCAAAATTGCAACATCCAGGGGATAGTTGAAGACATATTTAATTGTAATCTGTCCTTACTCTGTATGAAAAAAACAGCAAATATTGTTTAGAAACAGAATATTAATCAGCACTTTTTACGAAACGATACCAGGTTTATAACACTTATATTCTTATATCATATTACAGAAATGAGATGTTTGTGTGCTTAACAGAAGTGGACTTTGGTCTACTGTATGTAAGACATGTGTCATATAAAATTATTGCTCTTGGAAGATGAAATAAATGTCGTTCAATTCAACCTCTATGAAATGAAAATTCTAGATTAAATATACAAATGTTGCAAAAAACAAGTCATTTCTGCTCACTCATTCACATTTTCACTTTTTCACATTCACTTCAGAAACTGGTAACAGTGAATGTAGAAGAAAAGACTGATTTGTGTGGTTTTGGTTAAGGAATGAATAGATTATTTGCTATTAATACTCTAATGAGTCCTCCCCCCCCCCCTCTACCATCTCCTGACCTTTTCACCCTCCTATCCTTAAAATGTGAGTAAGGTATCCTCTTAGTTACATGGAGTAATTTGGATCATAGATTTCAAAGGAAGAACGTCAATAGAATAAACTTTCATAAGTTCTCCCGTATATACGTGAGGAAGTCCTTGATTCTCATCTTGGCATCCAAGCGGTTATAAAACATTAATGTCAACTCCCGTAACATGGATGAAGCCCTGTTACCATGACAGTCGGTGCCTGCAAATGATTCAGCACAGTGGTGTTGGTCTGGCCAATTTGGCATTCCGATTACAAAACTAAGTTTGTACCACATGCAGCATGCATATTCACAGTGCACACAGACCTTTGCTGTGGACATTAATTAAAAGCAATTATAACGATGAAGATGATTGATCTCCAAGACACAGTTAAAGATGCATATCACAATGTTGTGATAACTTTTGTACACTGAATGAATACTTAAATAGGTGTTTGCAGTACTTAAATATTTCTTGCCAGCAGCATTCACAACATTCCAGTCATTTGCAGAATAATTCCAATCATCATGTATGTGAATAGCGCCATCTTTATAGCTCTGAGTTTGGAGCCTAACATGATGATTTGGTATGCAGAGTTCATGTAAATTTCAACACTGAGTTTTTGTTTCAGAAGACAAAAATTTTGATAGCATCAATAGGCTTGGTTGGTTATACTCCATTGTTTTCTGTATCAGAATACCTTGAAAATGGAATGGAGATGAAATACTGACAGTATCTTTGCACCTTGTAAATATGAAATTAACAACTTTATAAGACCCTGTTAACTCAAGGGATAAATCTGTTATGTGATTTCTAAGTAGGGGAGTCCACAATAACTGGAGGTGATTATACAACATGTATGATCATAATAATAAATAATAATAATAATTCGTCATATATAGCGCAGAATCCAACCTAAAGGTTGCTCAATGCGTATAGGAGAACTCTTCTCAAACAGTGCTATTGATTTCAACAGTGAAGGTAAATTGTAAAGTGGGAAATTTCTCCTCCCTCACCCAACTCTTATGAAACCCTAGTCATGGATGGTCTAGAAAAACACTGGTCTTCTCAAAAGCTTGGAGAATACCCTTCCCCCACCCCCCTCCCCCACACACACACCTAGTATGTTGTTTTTGTTTACATGTTATGTTCATTAAAGGCAATGTTACAGGAGGCAAATTCAATTAATCAAGACAAAACAGCTTGTCATAGTTTCTGCCTTTGGGGAGAACGCAATTTGAAATGAGGTTGCATTTGGTATGAGTTGGTCGTTCCTAATAGGATAGAGCTATTTCTAAGTTTTGTGTACTATAGTTCATATCTAGAATGTCTCGATGTTGCTCTGGTTGTAACTCCTCAACATACCTGACCTTCCCTACAGGTTTCTTTTCTACTCCCTTGCCGTCCAAACCACCAGTGCCAAGTGACTCGACCAGGTCTCGCCAAAAGATTTCACCTACAACACCAGAGACGAAGCGAAGGACCAGTTCCTTCAACAACTCACCACAATCAGGCGACAAGCTGGGCAGGAAATGGGGGTCCACGGAGCATGAAATATTTTCCATCGGGTAGGAGGAACTTATATAATATTCCTCTTTATTTGGACTCACAATTCTTCAAAACGGTTCAAATTAGTATGATCTGGATGATAATTAGGTCACTTTCAGTCAAAGTGCTCTAAGATTAGTTTCCAAATAGTTGTACAATTCAAGAATGATGGTTGTTGCCACAAAAGAAAATGACCAAAAAAAAAGTACTTGATCAGAAACTAACTTTATCAATAAAACAATACAAAAAGCGGAAACTTAATAAAACAGAGGAATGAATTGAAAGTATAGGTCTAAATCCCATGAATATTAATTGATGTGACTGATTAAGTTAAGTATGCTAGTAATAGTATACAGTAACTTGAAGGTGAATACTAGCATTGTCAAATCGTGAAGACCATAGCCTTTGCTTCATTTATCTCATTACTGTTGGCATTTTATAAAGTTCTCATGGTTTTCAGGTTTCATCTCAAGAAGTTCAATACATAGTATTTAGTGTAGATGTTGTCTACTTATCATATATATATAGATCTCTGAATACCTTTATTCAATCATGTGGAGTTCTAATCAATGACAATGGAAAACAGTCCTTGTGAATCTTGCCCAAAAAATAGCGACCAAAACTAAAACTATTTAAAACTTTTAATAAGTTTTCACTTTTAGTCAGAAACTTCTTTCTTGATCTTTTTGAGAAATATACAAAAACTTTTCTCAAATTTATAATGTTTTATTGTTTTCAAAGAAATATTATGTCACTCAAAATGAAATGTCCCCAAGTTATAAAAAAAAACTTTGTTGGACAGCTCAAAAAGTTTAACAAAAGTTTCTGATGTGTTTTGGTAGAAGAGGGCGCTATTGCAGATTAATAGCTTGTCAACTTTCAATCTCATGGAAATGCACAATGGTCCACTGAGCATGTACAAAACCTATAATAGAGAAATAATAGCAGACACACTGTGTATGTATGTGTGTGTTGTGCCTGTCAATGATTGGGGAGCTACAGTGGTTTCTGGTGTATGTTGGAGGTGTGTACACTATTTCTGTGTGATTGCATTGTGAGGGCATAGGAAGTGTTAGTTATCAGTGCTAGCAGAAAAGGCGGGAGAGTGGCTGTTGTGTATTGGGGTGTTGTATCCTAATTCAGTTTTGGTGGTCTTGTGTACATGGTGTAGTACTAGTAGTGGTTGGTTTTGCAGCAGTCATTTCTAAACCTCTCTTGTAACCATAAGGGAAGGACTTTCAAACTGAAGTTAACAGGTGGAGTTCAGAAAGGATCATTTACCTGTGTTGGATTATTTGGGATAGTTTTACAGATCAATAATTATAGACTGGAGTACTAGGCAGCTTGAGCAGTTGTACTTCAATATTATTACATGCTGTTGATATAATAATATTTCGATAATCTGAAGCCATTTGTTGGAATTACCTGGATTAGTTTGGAGTGATATTGATATTGTGCAGTGAATTAGACACCATGAGTAGTAGACCAACCTCAGCTCGATCGCCACGCCAAAGGCCTAACAGTGCAAGGCCAAACAGTGCCAGGCCTAAAACCAGTCCCAGAACAAAAAGTGCTGGAGCTAAGACTAAGAGGTAATGTTGCATAAGGTGTAGCTCTGTGCATTCATGTACTCACTGTTAATTAATTATCATTTCTACGGTGAGCACTGTTAAACAAAGGGACTCATAAACCGATCACCCTAAGCAGCTATATATGTTATTTTATGGTTTGAGGGGGAAAAAATGGATGAATTAATTTGGGGCTATATACCTCAATCGGAAAGTACCATACGGTATCCGGAAAGAAATGAATTATGTGCAAAAACATGATTTATATTGAAATAACATCGTTGTAATGTAGGTTGGCAAACCATATAACGTTCTTACTTTGTGGAAAACAAAATTTTTCTAGATTCAGGTTAATTTCAGGCAAATTTAAGTTTGTATCCACAAAGATGTTTGAGTTTTGATTGAGAAAGTTACCGTTATGTGGGACTATAACAGTCTCTTGTAAATGACACAATATATAAACCAATGCAACATTCAATATAAACTGAGTGCCATGTCAAACTATGTCATGGACTTCAACTAGCAATGAGAGTCAATTTAATTGAAGAAAATCCGAAGCTTTTCTGGATAATTAAGCATATTTTGTGACTTGTGCACATGTTACTAGATCCAGTTAAATCTCAAATCCATGAAAGGGAAGATAAAATCATCTTCCGTGGCCTTTCTGTAAGTAATATTTTCATCCCTTTTGAATTGAGTTTTTTACGCCATGTTGGCTGTCGTTGGCTTTTGAGTTACAGACGCATACTCATTGATTATAAATCAAACCTAATTTTCTCATGTTAAAAAATGTGGTACTTCAGTGTTGTTCTCTGTAGTTACATATTAACATGAACATACCTGTACTATAGGTGTCTCTGACTGTCTCTAGTTACTGAAATCAATTCTTGAAAATAAAAAAAAAACAATATCCCCAGACTACCATATCAAACTTAACCATTTGTTATCAGGGTAGGACAAATTTAATCACATTTGTTGGATGGGAAACATTGCAGATGTGTTTAATGTGGCATAACGTGAGAAATAACGAACCAAAATGTGTGGATTACTGGTGAGAGGAAGGTAGAAGTACTATGTATGTGACGTCTTTTGCATCAGTTGATCAATTGGAACTTTCTTAATACTGTGTTGTTGCTTTCAATTCTCATTGGCATGTTCTTTCAAGATGATTAGATTCCAGTCTTATCCTTTGCATGCACTGAAGTGTACTGTAGCTCATATTTCTTCCTAATGAGCTATGCTAATTAACTATATATAGTTGGTGATGGTTTATGATAGATCTCTTTGTTTGCAGTGCACCACCACCTATGTCTTAGCATTATGTGTCCATTACGTTTGTGTTCATTCATGTTGTGGTACATCTTTGTGTCGAGTGACTCATCCTTAACCATTCATCTTCTGTGACCTGTGATGTTGCATGTCTCTTTGACGTTACAATTAACCTACAAAATGTTTCCTTCTCGTAACTTTCTTCCTGCCTGTAATTTAACACAGGCTTTTTGCCCTGTCAAATAACGACATCACTTTCAAAATTAAAGCCAAAACTTGCAACCTGTGAGATCACACGGTGGAAGAGATTGGTGGACTTTCACTGAGTGGCAACAAGGGTGCACCACATTACAATTAATACTCACATTGTTACCTTGTCATGCATCACATTGTTCTTTCTAATCAGCAAAACTCCCAGGAAGAGTTCGTCTCTCACCAACTTAAGCGGTCAAACAGTTGACCGTAAAGTTCCAGCCTTTAGGTAAGTCAGTGGTCAGGAGGTCTTTACTTGTGTGGCCAGCTGCAGTCTTTATGGTAGGTTGTGGAGATGGATGGCAAGGCTTGGCTACCCATATCTGCAGCTCAATAAGCTTGAATTAAGGATCATGTAAATATTACTATAGTTCTATATTACTATAATGAAATACTAAAGTTGCCCTACGGTGTAATGTCAATTGCCTCTGGAGTGCCATTCTTTTACCTCAATGGCCTCTTATTGTTCGGTCTACAGATATGGAATTACTGTAGAGAGTCCATTCATCGTCCGATTATAAATTGATTAAAAGTGATTACATGTGATACTATATTATCTAATTAATAATAGAACACACAGCTGTTTATTTCACTGCATACAAGCAGCAATGGGTTTACAATAGCTTTTGGTGGAACAGCTGCCTGTTACAGGCGTATAGGCAGCAGAGCAATTGTATAACACGTGCTCACACTGTGTGGTTCTCTGGACACTGAATGTTAGTGTGATTCTTCAGCAGGCTTCAGCCATAATAGCTCCAGGATCTGACTGAGAATACTGTACAGTATATGTAATGCTCAACAAAGAAATTAACAGTATGGAGTGAATTATAACTGAAAACTACAATAGAGTACACACGTTTGCATTGTTGTGTGCAGCCCTCTACAGTACTGTACTGTGGGTTATTCTTATGTCTCTCCCACTCACACTGTTACACATACCTGTACAATACACACATGCATACAGACAATAGAAATAGATCATCACTACCAAAGCTGGAACCAGGTATTAGTGCCATATACTGAGAGAACACTGTTACACATACCTGAACAGTACACACATGCATACAGACAATAGATACTATCATCACTACCAAACCTGGAGCCAGGTATTAGTTCCATATACTGAGAGAACATGAACATAGTCTTTCTTTAGATCTCTTTATGTTCCATTCACAGCAATAGTAAAATACAATTAATTTACTGAAATATGTTTTAAGGGTCACTATTAAAGTATATATGTTCTAAACATTGAGGAACGGTTTACAAATAGCTCTGGGTTGTCTAGCTAATACATCAGCCATACTGTACATTAGAGGTAAAAATGTAGCCAATCTTGTTTCCCCTTCATATAGTCTTTAGCAAATATAAACTCAGTCCTTAATTCCCTATAAGAAATTGTATACCTGTAGATGTAACGATTACAGCAATATATGCCAAAAAGCAGTGGAAGGTATAGTAATTTTAATAGGAGTCCAGTACATAGTTGACAGAGTCCAGTTCATAGTTCATGTTTGTATTAGATTTGTATAGTATCGAGGCTTTAATGACTCAACATATTATTTTAATATATAGCAGTCCTGAGGAAATTGAACAGGGACAAAAGAGGCAGGAGTTACTTAAGCAGTAGAACTTTAAAACAGGATAATTCCACATTCTGGCATGTATTTTTCTGTTTGAAAATTGCTGCAAGAGATCCGCCCCCCCCCCATCCATTCCTCCCCTTCATGGTGGCCCTCTGCACTTCAGGCCAATCAGAGTTACCTCTGACCAATCAGAAAAAATAACCTCTTACATTAGATGGGCATCAGTGGGAAACAGACATTTAATTCAATGGTCACATTGCATGTAGACCAATATGTAACAGTGGGAGAAAGATCTTGTTAGATCTGATGTGACAATCTCATCACAGAGTAATCCCAGGAAACTGCTGCACCAGGCGCTCAAGGTTAACAGCTCCCTTCTAAAGTCAACATATAACACCTGCAACACTGTATTAGGTTAAAGAGATAATTCAGAAACCTGGCTGGACATTCTTTTGTTGGTCTCCCTTCTACAGGAAGGTAGTGGGACCTGCCTCAGGCATCCTGTTGTAACAATGCAGAGCTCTCAAATAACAGCATTCTGTAACCTAGGGACTTAATATTCTCAAATAACAGCATTCTGTAACCTAGGGACTTAATATTCTCAATAGCAGCATTCTGTAACCTAAGGATTTAAAATTCTAAAATAGCAACTCCCTGCTATAACTGACCCGCTCTCTCTCTCTGTTCAATAGCAGTTGAGCCTTTGAACCAGTGGCAGCTCTTTCCAGAATGAATTACTTTGACCTTAACAAACTTCAATTTGGACAAACAGTAAACTATTATCCCAATTCCCACATGTAAATATGTTAAATAATCTCATTCGATTCATTCTCTCAGTCTAAGGGTTAGGTCTAAGGGTTAGGTATTTCAATTGCAAAATTTTGGAAAAAAAAGTCGATATAAGCATTAAGCATGATATAAGTGAGCAGGACAGATTATGTTTGTTTTTGAAGTATTAACCTAAACTTTAGATTTCAAGGTGCTACTGATGTTTTACCCTTTATATATATGTATACATACATTTTTTTTTTCATGTTTTTTTGTCTGGTGTTTATTGAAGTGCCAAATTCAATGTATTACTTTACCTTCCCATGACATCTCCCTAGCCCACTTTATGGATGGCTTGTTAATCTACTCATGAGAATGGAGTTTTGCTTATCAACAGTTTTAAACCAGTCAGTGTTGAGTGTTTTTAGTCAACTTTAATATATAGAGTAAAGCACAGGTATCACTGCCTCAAATGACAGTACTTGCCCTAAAACTAAGCTTGCTAGAAATAAACAATTTTATCTATTTAATAACTATAAGATCAGATGACCGCTATACAAAGTTTCAACGCGAGCTAAAGAGAAGAGTAAAGTTGACTTCTACAATACTAGGTCTAGTCTGGACTTGACAATCAATGAAGTCTTCTTTGAATATAAGACTGCCATAAGTAATATTTGCTTTAATCACCGTGAGTCAGTGACATTTACTTTGTCTAGCTATCATTACCATACTCATAACAACCTGAAGTGGTAAGCACTCCAGAAATGGCTCATCCTTCTTTGCATTTGTACTCCACACACTCCATGGACCAAGTTAAAAGTCACATGGTGAGCAAACATGCCCAACCAATGTACACATCCATCACATAACTGTATAGCCTACATTGTGTGCACAACAGCCCTGTTATTGAATCATCTGAACTTTCAGTTAACAATTACTGTTGACATTTATCAGAGTTGTCTGAGAAAATAAGAGAGAGGGTGCAGTACTTAGGGCATGGGCCAGGTCATATATTGTTGTTGGGGGGGGGGGGGTAAGCTGTCTGAATAAGATGAATTGTCTTGTGTACATATGACAAAATTTGTGTTAACTATCACAAGTTTTATTTAACATCACATCAAGTTTTCCTACTGTTTCACACGCTGCTTCAGAAACACGGATATAGAGTCTCTAATTTCCAAACACTTAGATTGGTATGAAAGATTGGTATAGCATGCAGCTCCACAGTGATAGTTAAAGCAGTATAACGATCAAGTATGTACACAGCTTTTATGCTTAAGGCCATTCTTTGACTGGTGATATGATATTTATGATATTTCTGGAAAATTAGCAACGTGTGGAGGACATGTCTCTTTGAAGTTCCATTTATCAGTTGGAAATATTTCAAGCTATTTTTGAATTGTATGCAAAAAATTAAATGAAAAATTGGGAATTTTATTGGTATGTAACTAAATGTCCTATAATGTAGTACTTAAATGTATGTCAGAGACATCATCTTGTAAGGTAGCTGGAATTGTTCTTGTCATTCTGTTTAGAATTCTAAATTAGCACCAAAGTTATTGATCTCTGCATATGACATGTATCTTTAATTCTTAATTAGAAAAATCACAAAATCCATTAAGTCTTTGCCAGCAAGTGAATAGTGGTAATTGAAAATATCTCTTTGTCTGTAGCCAACCAGTCATGTGTAAGAACAACCAAGCTGTGGTTTAGTTTTGGCGACATAGCAAGTCTCTGCAGTCATCTTAACCTACTACGTTAATGTAGTTTGAACATTACATGACTGAATAGTTCAAATAGTGCCTTCACGGGTCAAATATCACTTCATTTCTTAGTTGTTCATCTTCAGTACACAGCAGCATATAGAGTGCATTGAACTAACTCTCTGACAAATTAACCAGATTTTGTCCAAAATATAAAAGAATAAGAAAAAAAAGTAAAGGGATTTAATTACTGAAATACTAAGGTTTCAAACCTATAGTTACAAAGTGTTTGAAAAAGTCAAGTTTGGCTCATACGGAGAGTTCATAGTTAAAAAAAAAAATTCGTAGTCTATTCCTCTACTTGTATAGTAACGGAAATTAAAGTAGAGTAAATCCATGCTTCCTCTCTCATTGTGGTAAACAGGAATAGGTCAAGTGCACTTGTACTTAGGCTGTGTGAAGCTTTGCTCTGTAGTACAATACTATACACACACACTCACACTCTCTCATGATAACATTTATACTAAGTCCCATACTGCTCCGGTTGTACTATACTACGCAGACACACTCTCATGTTCACTTTTATAGTAAGTCCCATACTGTTGTATGCTATACTCTACACACACTCTCTCTCTATGTTCACTTTTATAGTAAGTCCCATACTGTTGTATGCTATGCTCTACACACACACTCACTCTCATGTTCACATTTATAGTAAGTCCCATACTGTTGTATGCTATACTCTACACACACACACTCTCATGTTCACATTTATAGTAAGTCCCATACCGTTATGTGCTATACTCTACACACACACCCTCATGATCACTTTTATAGTAAATCCATACTGCTGTGTGTTGTAGAAGCAGTGAGCTCTGGAGTACATGAACAGTTACAATATTCTGTTTATCCAAATTGCACAATATAAGTTACTGGTATATTCCAACTGTGTGCATTCCTGTATATAGTATAATTATTACTATGTTTGAACATGCAGTCATTCTTTTGTTGCACAGGAAACAATGGCAGCTGTCAGTCCTAATCACTTACCTTTCTTACCATCACCATGGTAATCCCTGATTGCTATTTTATTCTAATAAACTACACCACTAATTCACCATTGAATGGATGAAATAAAAATTGAATCAGTTGAAAAAGCTTTTATCAATTGATTATGTTAATTAGGTTAAAATAAACCAATGGCTTACCGTGTATAGTGACCATGCAGTAAAACTGGCAATGCTACAGTTTGTGTGTAATGTGAAGATTTGAAGGACTTTGTGTATCTATGATGATTGATAACATCAAATGTGTGATATGTTAAGATGTTTATGCTGGTACAATTCATTACTCACCCACAAAAGTTTTTTTATTTTTTTTTATACTAAAGTTGATGTTCACTACTCAAAAGGGATCAAATGTTTGTGATAATTAAAATAAACAGCCTCTGGAGAAATAGGAATATTGTTAAATGATGGAAAACACCAGTTTCCATCATGTGATCTGTTACCCAGCCTTATAATATCAATCATAATAATGAGGGTAGAGGTCACTTAGGTGTGTTTGATTCATGTCAGGATACTGTAGACCCAATGTCTGCCCACTGCTCCCAGATAACAACACAGATAATATCACACCAGTGTGCAACCTAATGAAAGGTTACAGAACTGAACAAACCAGTTATTGATAACTTCCATTCGAGAATGAATTACTAAAAGTTTGTTATGAAATGATGATCGGAAAACAGGCGAGCATGAATAATCTTGTGAGCGTTCATGTAAATTCTTCTCAGTATTTGAGCTCAACCTCAACTCAGACCAACGGAATTATGTGTCCTTAGACAGGAGAGCTGCTCTTTACAAACAAGTTATTGATTTAACACACTTTTTTAGTGTGAGGGTCAACATAGTCTCTACACAAGTAGAATAACAGTGTACAGTACCTGTAGCTATATGCTATAGTACACACTGAAGCAGAGTATATATGTTAGACTCACAAAAACTTCTATCCAACGAAAACAACTTCAAGAGGCCCATTAGTCTCATCATCAACTGTAGGAGGATGGGGAGGTTTGAGGCACCTTTGGATTATGGACTTTGATGTTCTGTGGAACACTATGAGAGATTGCATGTGTACCATTTACTTGAATTGAGATTGAAATGCCCCACTTGGAAGCTGAGTATATACAGTGTATACTCAATGCTCATTGAGTAACATGCTCACAAAATATGAGCAGTTGATATCCCTGCACCGTTAAATTCATCACTTATATTCATCTTTCCTCTTGTTAGTGAGTGTTGAGTGGTACAGTAGATATTGTCAGAACTGTTCAGCCACAATTCACAATGAATCAATTTACAATTTCTCATTGTGTTGAGATGAAAGAACATAACTTTATAGTCTCTATCTTCTGCTAAACATAGAGATTTAATCAATAAAATAGTAAAATGTCTTAAAGAATGGAGAAGACAGAATTCATTCAACAGTCATTTTATGCTTTGCCTTTTGATGGTGATAGCATACAGAGTCAATATATTCAAGGTTGGATTATCAACAGAACTTAATCCATCTGTGTTAAGTCTGTAATGGAAGCACTAGACCATACATGTTAACAGTGACAATCAATATAAACTGTGGTTGTGAATTGATCTGTGTGTAAGTAGAGAGGTCAAAGGTCAATAAATGATTTAGTGTAGCAGTGGTTAAGTATAGCATCATGAATATAACATATTCATAATATATATATGTCAACAGATCTATACCTTTAACTGTTAGACAAAATGCTTGAAGCTCATCAGTACATTAAACTGCAAAGATTGAATTTACACTCAATTAAACTCAAAAGTTTTCAAAAGTCTCTCCTAGAGGTTCTTACTGTCTGAATTGTATCTATTATATATATACTATACAATGCCCTGTTCTATTCCTATTCCGCACCCTGTTAGACGTTGCACTGGTCTATCTATACCTACTCCAAACCGTACTATATGACACCCTTGAGTCTATACCTACTCCACACCATACTAGACAATGCCCCTCAGTCTTTACCTACTCCGCAATCTGCCTACTCTACACCCTACCAGGCGATACACGAGTATCTTCACCTACTCCACACCTCACCTTGTTCCTGGAGTGCTGTCACCATCCTCGTGTAGGAGGGACTCATTAACAATCTGACATTCATATTCAGAATATGTAACCATTAGTTTGATACCATAGACCTTCCTACAGTTCATAAAGAACACACAAGGTAAAGATGATATTACTATTTATATTTACTGGTTAAGTTTGTGATTGCCTTGGCTACATCAATATGTTTTATCCATACAGGAAGTACTATAAATACACACACACAAGTTTTGTATAATAGAGCTACGTATGAGAGCTGAGACTAGCATATTTGCCGGGTACTAATATATTACCAATAATTAGTCATCACCATGCATGTGTACATCCTTATATCCTAAAGCATTGATTGGTACACGTGGGAAGTAAGCTTTATGGAGCTGTAATTGATATGTGGACAGCCATATTTATCAAGCCTTTAATGGATATATGGACAGCGATTGTCATCCCACGCTAATTGATATGTGGACAGCTATAAATTATTATCTCGGACACCATTGAAGAATGGTCATCATGTTACCATTCTTCTCTCACCTCGATATAGTTTGAAGAGCTACAGTGCAAGTTATGAAAACATCTCACTCCCAACTCTCTGAATCTGAACTCGTTTGAGAAAGAAAAGCTGGTACCTTGTACTCACATATAGTATTAATAGAGTATCCTATTGGCTGAAACAGAGCTGTATTTAAATGACCCTGCTATAATTATTACAGTGTTAATGCTCTGATGTAGTACACAGTCAATTCATTTGTAATGATTTACTGCAGATATTTTATTTTTAATCAGCATTTTGTAAAGATGATCACAGCTATACAGCTAAATGCAAAGAAACATGATTTTATTGTGATAGTGAGTCATGTAGAGAAGTACGGAGATGTTAATGGCAATTTAGCATGCACAATATCAAAAGAAACAAACCATTATTTCTGACCTCTGTCAAAATTCAATGTCATTATGGTTTATTTGATCATATGCATCCAACTGCAATAGAATCTCTTCTGTACCTTGTTCCAGCTTGAATGGGATGAAGCTTGGTATTAAACTAAGATGGGGAGTGATCCCAGGTTACACAGTGTGCAAGCTGGGGTGGCAACCTAGTGAACCTACCCCCCCTTCCCCTCTCCACCCCCCTCCCCCACCACTCACTTCTCCCTCTACACAGACTAAGGATGGGATAGCTCAGATAGGATAGCTAGGTTTAGACAACCCTAGTCAATAATTTTCTTGCTCTTTAAAAAGTATTTTGTTAATTTTCTCTTTTAATTCTCTGTTGATGTTGTAATTATTAATTTCTAATTAAGTAAACTATTTATTTTATGTGATGCACGTTTTCTTTCATTCATACTTAAATGACATCATAATTGGCACCAACTGTATTCTTTTCTGTGCATGATGTTTGTCTGTGTTCCATTCATTGCATGGTTTTATCACACTCTCTGTAGTGCTATACAGGTACATAGGTCTGCCAAGTACATTTTTATGTCCTTTCCACTTCGTAATATTTTCTTGATACATATTAAGATACACTAATATGAACAAATTTGCAACCAGTTAAAAGGATTTTCTGATGGCAAACAATGTCAAACCTATATTAATGCAAAAATTATTCCACACTGCTAGTTGAAACCCAATATATTGCCCCTAACTCAAGATAGGGTTGATTACATGAAACCTGTTGTGACTGGCTAATCTCAACTGCTCCAGGAAGTTGGATCACAGTAGAGGGTATCTGATGTCATCTGGGCGAATGCTCTAAGAAAGCTTTACTTAGGCTATTATAATCTTCTTGAACATTGATTTATCCATGATGGATAAATGATTGATATTTTATAAAGAAACACAAAGTCATTTTCAGCTGATGACACTATCCATACTGCTGTTGCCAGATGGATTAACAAAAAAATGAAAATATGAAAGATTCATACCTTTAATGTGATAGAAACTGCTATATGGAAGTGGCTTTCATTTAAAAGATTTAGAAAATTTTCAGCAACTTTGCTATTAATCAATCAATTCCAGGCACCAGAAACCTAGCCTACACTATTTGGTACAGAACCACTCCCTAAAAGATATATGTAAACTTTGTGATCTACAATAACGGGAAGGCTGCTAAGTCTACAGTACAGAATTACTAGCAGTCTTAAATTCTATGAATCCTGGTCTTTTATGCATGCTCAATAACCCCCCCCCCCCACACACATCTGTCCCTGCCCCTCCACCATGTTGTATTCTTATTGCATCTGTTCCACCCTAGCTTAAAGACTTGACTAGTTTTGCATACTGT
>KN884044.1:70953-89575 GCA_000934455.1 Apostichopus parvimensis
AGAAATGTTTGACATTTAATACAGGAAATCCTGTTCGAAAGTATCTGGTGTTAGAATGTGAAGTCCTATTGAAATGGTTGCTGGTAATAGGATGCGAAGTCCCGTAGAATGTCTGGAATAAGAATGAGAAATACTACAGAAATGTTTGACATTAAGGATGTGAAGTCCTGAAGATACAGCTGCTACTCTCAGGATGCGAAGCGCACTCAAATAACTAATATTTGATGAGGAGTTGAGTAGATATGTCTTGTTCTAAGTAGAATTCATTAAATGTATCCATCTACGTATTAATCCATGTCTTCACATCCTCTGATTGCAGCCTCATGTTCGTATCTGGAACTCTGTCTCCCTCAACACCCTTCATGTTATTGGTTTGGGTGTCTTTGATAGAGCTGTGTGCTGTATTGGATTTTCTAAACATGTGAGTATTTATTTAATATATTGTAATATTGTATTGAGCCTTAGTATTTGGAGTAATTACCTGAAGAATGCATCTATAGGTACTTCGCTCTTTGAATATTACTGCAATAGTGTTGGAAGTCAAATTAATTATTTATTATGCTTGTAGCTGCCATTAAAGTCTGAAGTATTTTTAGTATTTCTATTGTCTGTTATACTAAATGATAATTGACTTTAACATTTGATGTTAAACTTGTCTTCAGTTTGTTTAACCTCAGTTAATTGTCAAATTGGGACATTTTCTCTGAAGTTCAGAGTAAGTGCAAAGTTGCTTGGCATTAAGGGTGAGGGCTCAAGATATGTTTCTTAAATGTGGCAAAGTCATCATCTCATAACTGCCAGAAGCTGTTTACAGTAAGCATCATATGATTTGACAAGCTGTCAGCTGAGGTACCTATTTGCTGCTCTGTTTAATTTCATTTTCTTGCTCTTTCAGGATGGAGGTGGCCATCTGGGAGCCATTGATGATTCAAATGAACACGTTCTCTCTGTCTGGGACTGGGCTAAGGAAAAGAAACTCTGTGAGACAAAGGTAGCCGTTTTATTTCTCATATCTCACTTTACATCAAGATAATGTCAGATTATAGCTCATTGTGGAATGTTACACATCTTGTAGAGAGAGTGAAGAGTCTGAGGCTATTTGGCAAAGGCCCGTTAGTTCTTGAACATTCCTGTGCATTCTGGGTAGGTTTTAATCCAGGCTCGATTTCACATCATCTATCAGTTTTTGTCTATGTAAGGAGAATCTATCAATTTATTATTGCTGTGTTGACAGTGGTTCGTGTGATACCGAAGTAGTCTATATATCCTCCGAAAGTTAAGGCATCGAAGTATACTCTCAATAGACTAAAATGGAAAAAACGATAAGAGAGAAAGGAGTCCTCATTAGTCCCTATTACTATCCTACATATACTAATTGTAATAGTTACATGTACATGTATTGAAATGCCCTAAAACTAAGGATAAACAAGCAGGTATAGAATTACAACTACTCAAAAGCAATTTGGGAGGTGAGATCCGGACGTGTACTTTTATAATCGTTTCACACATACAGTACTGTGATCGCTTAACGATCGTACAATTTCGAAGAAACGTTATTCTGCGATTTTGTACGATTTTATTCGACGTTATTCGAAATTATGCGATTTTGCGCGATTTAAAAAATCGTTGAAAAATTCGGACAAAAAGTTTTGTACGAAATTCGCACAATTATTCGCGGTTTTTGCGGTCAGTTTTACAACGTACAAAATCGCACAAAATCGTTGAATAGGCCTTTTAGAATAACAACAGTCGTTTTTTGATATTACGTGTGTTCAAAGTATACAACACAACTTTTATCTATGGTTCAAAGCACTTAGTTACGAGACTCAATGTCATACATTCAATATGCACAGTCTACAGTACTGCTCACGTATAACTGGACATGTGTACGCGCACATGATCGTGTAAAGACGTATAAACAAGTACAATCGCGAATAAACTCGTTGACAAACAAATTGCCGCATAGACACCTCGTATAATCCATGTACGAGTTTCTACGCAGGAAATGCTATTGTGCTCAATGAATAGGATTAAAGTCGCCGAAAGAATTTGAAAACCTAGAAGAAAAAATAAAGTGTTACTAAGCGTTTCTTGTGTCAATTTTTTATATAATTTACCGTTGGCTCAAACTGAATGAAGAAAAAAAATTCCACCCAACAACTGAAAAGAAAAAAAACTTCCACCCAACAACTTTGAGTTTGAAGAAGGGCCGGTTAAAAACAAAACATGTTTCTCGTCCGCGCAATGGGCCTCCTTTTTCCTGATTCCCGAGTTTCTATTCGGATTACAAGAAATCTAAACTATCCTTAAAAATTATTTTGTAAAGGTTGCCACATATTCCAAACTAGTATTAGCGCATGAAAAGAAGAAAAATGGCCGCCCGTTTTATTCAGATCTCAGTACGAGAAACATGTATTTTATTTGGATAATAGAACATCTTTCGTTAATGTGGTTAAGTTAATATTTTCCTACCCTAGCTATATGTCGATATTATAAAACCTTCATGAAAACAGACTTTTTTGAAAATGGATTTTGAAGCTGTCAAAAATTTAACAAATGCTTACCGTTAAATACTGGCGTCAAACAATACATTTCGTATATATTCCAATAAAGATCCACAAAGGATAACAATGCTAAGTAGAGCTTACTAAAGAGAAATAGAAACTGCATGTACATGGTCATTTTAAGTATCCAAGTACTATACAAAGAGATTGAGTTCACCGAATCACCCCTTTTCCCTACCACCTGAGGAAAACCTTTTATAAAATATAGTACCATACAGTACTTTACATTTGATACAAAAGTTATACTTCTACAACAGCTTCCCAAAATTTGTATGTGTCGCAATAAGTTTTAACCGCACAGCATAGTACCATTAATAATTTGCATGTTACACCAAAAGTTACACTAGGCGTCCAGATGGCGGGAAAATGTACCATCGTGTTCAATGTATTGAGTCGTTCCCACGGTGCAATGAACTTGGGCAAGTTGCCAAAGTTCGAATGTCGATGACCTACTTATGTTCCGTGACCAATGTCAATGGGAATTATGTGTGTAAAATCGCGGGTTTTCCACGTGTTATATATATAGAAGTTTTACGTAAGCGGAGCGAATTTCGGGCGGCTCGTTGATTGTGAGGAAGCACTTATCTAAGCATCAATATTTGTGAAAAATATCGTACGGTTTTCCTTCAGAAAATATTTTTGACTAGTAATTGGAAACTCAATGTATTAAGAAGTACTGGGTCTAAACCTTATCATTGCATTTTGGGGGAAGCCAGATCTTCAAGTGCAAAATATTGTTTTTTCATTTAAGGTTATCGTAGTTTTCTTGCGAGGTGTATACGGCGTAACTTTCGATGTAGGCTTTCTGATCATATAGCCTACCCTGTATGTCATTCTGCGTAATCTCGATATCGAATGAGTTACGGTATTGTCTTAGTGGAGAAACATTCAGACTGTCTCCGAATATGTTCGTCTTTTTTTTTGGGGGGGGAAGTGGGGGGGGTGGCACAACAATTCTTGTGTGGGTAGGGGCCCGTTCCCCGTGCCATCCCGTTTTACAGTGCCGTAATTTAATAACGTCGTACGTGGTCTCATTTCGTGAACAAGAAGTTTTTTACTATTTAGGTAAACAATGGCCCAAATACTCCCAGGGTCCCTATAAACACCTGTTAGCTCATCCTGCTGCAGTGATTGGACAATAAGTACGCGCGTTCCTCGTTTTTCCCCAGGTAGGCCTCCCTCCGTAGGCATTCTGGGGAAAACAAACATTCTGGACGTCAGTAATATATATAAGCTAGTCATAGCAAGATCCATGCAAGGAAGACACGTGCTGTGCTGTGTACAGGGCTAGCGGTGTTCACTATATTATCGGCGTAGTAGGTAGTTTTAGTCGCAAGGTCTTTTTAATTTTGGGGACGGGTGAAGGGAGGTGATGGTCACCCTGTTGAGGCGACTGGTAGTTGGTAAATATCGGTAACGTATGAGAAAATATCGGTCTGAAGATGGGAATAAGGATAGTGTAATTCCAAGCCCGAGCTTGATCAAGCCCCTCATGAGAGGTGGGGTTAGGACAGCTAAGCCCGGGTAAACGTTGACCAATGTAAATAAACTATTGCCTTGGGGTGTAAAAGATACGATGCATTTTATCAGTTGTGGTTTCCGCCGCTTGCTTATTTCTGTATCGACATAAACTGTGTCTATTTTCATACTGGTTGTGCATGTGTTCAATGGACCGATGCAGCGAGAATGAAGGAATTACGTAAGGCATTGCTGAGTAGTACACAGTGTATAGCTGCCCGTGTATATCCGCATACATACAGTATAAAGTTTGAGATGCTTTCTTGAAGACGTCCAGATAACCGGAAAGGCCATCATTATTATTATTATTATCGATATTTTCCTGTACACTATGTCGCAGAAGTAGACAGAGTAGAGTATGTGGTCGGAAGATGAAGTATTCGCATTGCTTGGCATTTGGTGCGACGAAAATAATATGTCGAAAACGCACCAGTGTACTGAGACATCTGTATGTATGGGAGAGAAAAGCGTTTAGCCCACACACCATGCAATACTAGCAAAATACACTGCAGTGGAATTTCTTGTTGGCAACTTGCCAAGAAAAGTTTTTACATCTATGTCTAGTTCAATGGCACAGTATAAAACAGGTGCGGACATCGAGCCCAGCCCAACCATTTTGTGTTAGGGGTCAAATATTTCTTTTGGGTAAAGTGTGCGAACAAATTTTTTTCCAGAGTTGTTGGAACATTGTACGCACACAAAGTCGGCATATCTGCTAGATATAATTGATATGATTATATTTAGGTTTTCCATTGAATTTTTTTTCATTTCCGAAACTATGAAAGATTTTTTTTACTTAACCCCCGCGAAAAGTCGTACCACTCAAAATATTGCGCTTCAGATACGAACAATGATTTCCCTGCCCAATGCATCAATTGTCTTTTTCAAAGGTGGTAAACGTTGGCCGTATCGGGAAAGCCCCGGTAGAAAATAGGTGTGTGTGCGCAAATCTATGATTGGGATACAGGGTATTTTATTCTGTGCACCTGTTGCTAGCCAGCTACATCTGATACAAGGCAAAGGAATTCCGCCTTTTGGTGTAATATGCAAATGATGTCTGGTGCAGTACTGTACTGTCTGGCGACACACATGTAAACAATCTGTGTAGAGCTAGCTGTTATTAAATAACTTTTGTGTCAATGCACTGTGAGCCTATGGTACATTTCAAGACGTTTCTTTTTTTTCTGAGGTGGTCGGGAAGGGGGATTGTTTGGGTGTTCTAAATCTTTTGAATCCTCCTAAATATAAAAGATGGTATTTTCAACATCTAAAACTTTAATGTACATGTAGTTTCTAATTTTCATCAGTAAGGCTTACTGAGTGAGAATAAAACTTGTCTAAAATTGCCAGTTTTACCAACATCGTAGTTCGTACGCACTTCCGTTTATCCTCCGTCACGGATCTTTATTGGAATATATACGAAATGTGTTGTTTGAACATCATCTGCATTTTACGGTAAGCATTTTAATAATCGTTGAGCTTCAAAATCCATTTGAAACACGATCTCTTGTGCTTGAAATACAAATCCAACAAAGGGCTAGGCTATTGGCGAAATTAAACTGTCAAATGTTTGAACCTAAGCACTGTAGCGACAGGTGTTATAGACCAAGCAAAATACATGTTGATCTCGTTCAAAACTTTACAGAAAAAAAAGGGCAAAAACCTAAACAAAAAAGCGGATGCAGACGAGGAACATGTTTTTCCACCTAGCACTGCATCAAACGCCCTTTATAAGTTTATCATTTCTTCAAAATCTTCCCAAAAGTTTAAAAATGAATTTAAGCTGAATTTTTCCTTCATGGAACACAACCTTTATTTTATAAAAGGGGGATAAAGACCATTGAATAGTTTCCTTATTAAAACATTATATGGGAAAACACTGTACCATCGTCCTCTTTCCTTCTAGATGTATATCATTAACAGTTATCACAGCATCATGCGCTAAGTACGATGTAGGAAATGGCTGTTTCAAACATCTCTCTAATTCTTTCGGCCACTTTAATCTCCATTCATCGAGCACAACAAAATAGCATTTCCTTTTATCAACGAGTTTATGCTCTGTTGTACTTGTTTAAATACGCTTTTATACGATCCTTATACGGGAGCGGTACTGTAATGTTTGCATGCTGACTGGATGAATTGACTGTTTTTAACTTCGATTTTTCTATTTACCGGTAAATTACTTCCGTTCCCGTTTTTGAAGTGAATTGATTCACACATGAAAATACATTTTAAAAGAAGCATCGGTGGGAAAAACAAATTCCGTGTTTTTCGCTTTTCAAGATTTCATGAATTCCGCATTTTACCGCGATATCCGCGAACGCGGAAACCACTGGCCCTCGACCAGTGAGCGCGTATGCTTTTCATTTCATTGATTCTTTTTCGACATCTTTATTGGAACGGCTCCGAAAATTCTAATCTTTCACCTCGCCCGTTCACAGTTAATTCTCTGCTTCATTAAGCACACATTCCTGTGGTCAAATGTACGATTTTTACATGCGAAGAATTGTGCGAAATTTCGTTGAAAGCTTCGTGTACGAACTTGTGCGATATTACGCGATATTATTCGAAATTCTACGATCGTTGAAAATTTTTGTACGATAGTTAAGCGATCACAGTACTGTACTACAATAACAAGAGTATTAATGTTTCTGTCAGTCAAAATTTATATTAAAAAAGGAACTACTATTAACATTGAGACAAGTTTTGTATTAGTAGATGCAAAATTTGTAAAAGCAAATTGTAGACACTGTTGGTAGAATGAAAAGAGCAGTAGATTGGAGGTTGCCTGCCGATTAGTTAAGGGTGGGCAAGATTTAATAACAAAAAGTTCTTGGTACTGTAGAAACTAGAGTGCAGTTGTTCTGTGGAGACAGACAAGTGAGTCACTCAAAAATATTCATGTAAGGTGGGATTTTTCATTTGGTAACAAACGTGAGTATATGACTTCTAATATCATATGACAGTTTTCATGAGTTTTTAGATAACAATGGGTTGATGAACAAAGTCACACTATTCCAATAAATCTCAAGATTAAGGTGTAACTTTGTATTTATGATCTTCTTTTTGTACACCGGCTTCTTTAGAGCTCTCAAGACCCTGTCGTGCAGGTAGAGTTCCCACCTCAACTGGAGAATCAATTGATCAGTCTTGGCAAGGGACATATACACTTTTGGAATTATTCCACTGGGAAGCTGGTCAGGAAGTCTGGTATTTTTGAGGTAAGGAATACACTGTTCTGCTTTCTGACTGTAGTTGCTAAAGAACAAATGCTCACTTCGGTTTAGTAGCCAGTTTATGATGTTTGACAATTTGTAGCGAGATATTTTTCATGTAATTAGAGGCAGCCTTCACTGTAATGTTTATAAATAGAGTGAATGCCTCCACATTCAGTTACTTATTTCCCTCCCGAGGCCTCCAAGATAGATATAAAAGAACCTTAATCTATCCTGTACGTATTAGAAGGTAGTAATTAATAAGATATATGCAATGTTATTGTAACGCCCCCCCCCCGCCATCCCCCACTAACCTAGTGCTGCTAAAATGACCACATGTTTAAGAAGACTTACACAAAATCTGACACACTCCTTCCACAGCATTGGAGCATATTTGCATGTTGTTCATAACATTGTATGGACCCCTGAGATCAGACTGACACAGACTGACCAATAGTTTCTGGTATCAAACTGAGATACCAGCAAGACATGGGTCATCACTATAATGTTCCTTTGATTGCTGCTCTCATATTTAGAGCATTTAATCCTACCCTTACAAATGGTCAGCAATATTCAACCTTTTCCATGATTGTGTTTCATTTATCTACTACCACACTGAGCTCTGATAAGTGTGCCCAAGCAGTGACTGTGTCACTTTATCCCACACTTTACAGACCCATTTATCATTTTATGGTTGGCTAGCGATCCGTGTCGAATAAGATAGCCTTGTTTGGTATCGTTAATTTATGCAGAGAGTGAGTCGTGGTTGGTTTTACTGTAAAGTTAAGATAATCACTCTTTTCATTCACACTGATGATGATATTTAGACTGATCCACAAAAGATCAATTCATAAAGCTAACTTCACATCTGTTGATAGAGAGAGATTATTAATGTTTAGGTTAGTTGTTTGATATCATTAATTTATGCAAGGATGGGTCGTGCTTGGAGTTAGTGTAAAGTTCACATAATCACTCTTTTCATTCACACTGATGAAGATATTTAGACTGATCCACAAAAGATCAATCCATAAAGCTAACTTCACATCTGAATGTCCTTAATTATCTCTTTGCGTAGAAACACGATAAGCCCAAGTTCGTCCTCTGTATGACATTCTCAGCAGAGGGTGATGTTATTACTGGTGATTCCAACGGTAACATCTTCATCTGGGGTAAAGGTATGTAGACCGTTTGTATCAGTCAATGAAATGACAGAAATATCTCATTTTGTTGTTCTTCTATTGATCACTCCTGGCATTTCAGTTATATTTTTATTTCTCTTAGATCATTTCCATCGTTGTTCTCTATGTTCTCTATGTACTTTAATATTTTGGTGCTTCTAAATCATTCCATAATTTCCTTTCTTTGTTGTTTAATGAAATGTACTTTAAATTTATTTGAAAACCTTTCCAAAAGTTTAATGCTTGATTTTATAATTCTTCTATTTCTCTTCTCAAAACATTCCTGTGCTTTCATCCTCATCTCTTTATTGCATTTTGTATATTTCTGGTATTCAGTGACATCAGTATAGTAAATTCTACTTTTGTTAATAAGGGACAGAAGACTTAATCAAGCCTGCAGTGATGCAGTTATCACAACCCACAGTACAGTCTATAATACATATATAGAGCTGTTTTCCATGTGTAGCATACAGCCAATATTAAAGGATGCCCATGTCATCACATCTCCCCATAAGTTCAGTATTTATTCATGGCAGCTACATGTATTCATTAACTGCCTATTTAATGTTTGTCATCAGGCGGACTATAATAATTATTAATTTTATACTTTGCTCATTCATTGGCCATTTTTTCAACAGGTGGGACCCGGATCCGCCAAGCAGTTCCAGGAGCTCATGAAGGGCCAATCTTCTCTATCATTAATCTGTCTGATGGAGGGTTCCTCTCAGGAGGTGGCAAAGATAAAAAGATCCACTCATGGAACTCATCTTTCGAAAACCAAGGAACCGCTGATGTGAGTAAAAGTAGAGTCCTTCAAGAAATAGCTTAGTCTTCAATCTTTACTATCAGTATTGTGATCTTAGATAATTAAACTGATATGAATCATTGACAAGATTGATGTGTGGGGCTTAGGTTATCTATCTTCACATTGATCAAATTAAGTAATTTATGGAAAGGTTTGAATTATAACAGAGGAAGATGTAGTAAATATGTTCAGGACTTAATCGTTTGTTTGTTCAATAGTCTGTGATTGCTTACATTCGTGTGACCTATTGAAAACACATGTACAGTGTACTCGTAGTGAAAAGATATACCATTGAAATGTTCTTTGTAATGATATATACTTTGAATGAAACTGCTTCTGTGTATGTTATATGCTAATATGTAATACTGTCATTTGATTTGCATACATCTCTGCATATCTTAAATCTTTATTCTCTATATTGTCTGCTACTGTTAATGACTCCTACTAGTGTAAACGTTAAACGTAATTAATACTTATTTGTTCAATCCAGCTACCGGATGAAACTGGGCCAGTGAGGGCGCTCTGTCCAGCTAGCGAGTCATTGATCTTTGTTGGTACCACCCGCAATGCTATTCTTAAAGGAGAGATTGGTGGCGAGTTTGAAACAGTTGTGCAAGTAAGGCAGTAATATTATGTACACTTTTTATGTTAACATTTATTTACTATTTGCTGTACTATTTGCTCTATCCATATCTTATACAAAGTAGTTCTTGATGTCATGCAGTTTCAATTTTTGTTTTCATTTTATATTGCTACTAGTCACTAATAATGTGTTCAGTAGTCGTTATGCTTTCATATAAACAAGCACTTACTCTGGGAAAAGTTAAACTCTCTCTCTATTGATACTAATCCAGGGAGATGATGCACTTTGTTTATAAGTTATTTTACAAAGTCTTAAATATGAAAGTTGTGCAAACCTTTTACTATTTGTTGCTGCTTGAGCCTAGTCCTGTATCCTACCATACTATAATAACCTTATGTCAGTAATCTTCTTGTTTGAAATATTCATGTATATGAGTTGTTGATTGCATGTAATAGCCAATAATATTGCATATTGGCCCAATATGTCATATTACTATCAGGGAGGCAGATTAGATAGATTCGGTAGTTAATATTGCAGCTGTCCTGTAAGCACTGTCAAGTAAAAGTTCTGGTCCAAGCTTAACAAGACTCTATTTATTGATAGTAACACACATTCACCGATTTCTGTTATTGTCTTCAGGGTCATACTGATGAACTGTGGGGTCTAGGTATCAACCCTAACCTAGGAATGTTTGCTACTGGTGCTCACGACAAACGACTGGTTGTCTGGGACATGGAGTCTCACAAGCCACTCTGGTCAAAAACACTGGAGGTCAGTCACAGTGTATCATTGTTGGTCTCAAACCTAAGCTTTCCAAAGGAAAGGTTTAATCTTAGAGTTTTGTCTGTTGGTTAAAGATAAAAATTAAGTGAACATGATTTTATCAGCATGCTTTACGTTTGTTCTCATGATTGTATGTACACCTCCCTCACCCATACTTCCATGTTTTGTTCAGTATGTGTGTATGTATGTATGTATTTTAGATCCTCCTGCAAGCAGGAACTCGCGAAGAAGCGATCACTGGCTTATCAAGCCCCAAGCTGACCGAAGTCAGTCTCTTACATTCATATTTAACGTCCATGATTATGAATTGTCAATTGTCAACAACTCTGTAACTAAACGTCATACATTAATCTTGGAGTGACTCGAACCGGGGACCTTTACGTTTGTTCACATGATTGTATGTACCTCTCCCTCACTCTCCCCATCCATTCTTTCTACCTTTGCTCATTATCACTGGCATTTGATTGATCTCAGTAGAAGAACTATTACTTTGGGATCTTTACATTTCAATTCTAATAAGGTTACCCCCCCCCCCTCCTCCTACCTATTCTTAATGATCAGTAATACCCTTTGGTTATATCTGATGTTCACATCTTCATCTAGACAAGATCATCAGAATTATTCATCATTCAAATATTTAATATCGCTATTTCAACCCTCCCCATGCTTTCCACTCTGCTCCTCTCTTAAGATGTTTCTGTCATGTTTCCTTTCAGGATCCTATCCAGTCCGTAGGGTTCCATCCTTCCGGTAATTTCATCGCTGTCGGTCTACAGACTGGAAGATGGATGGTCCTAGATGCAGATACTCACGACTTAGTGACAGTCCACACAGATGGCAATGAACAACATGATATCATTCGATACTCTCCAGGTAAACAAGTGATAAACAGATCATTATAATCGGAATGCCTTATCTTAATACTGCCCCCTCTCCTCCTGCTCCTCCTCTCCCTCCCACCTCACCCTCCCCCCCCAACCCCAAATGTTTGCAACAGATCTAAGCTTAGAGGCATTTCTTTCTGGGGGCTGTCATTTTGTCCAATGTGAAGTGTTTTACTGCTTCCAGAAATCAATTCCTTTACTTTTGGTTTTGTTTCTGTTGTTTCTTTCAACTTTGCTGGGAAGAAAAATCATGTCACAGAATTCAATGCCAGCTTTATATACTATTACAAACATTTATAAACAGACAAAGGAAATATGAACATCAAGTATGATGAATGTATAGGTTGATATATTAGATGTACCAGGCTGAATGTGGTCACCAGAGATGACCACAGATGTTGGCATAGTGAACCATCTCCATATTAGATCCTATACAGTAGTCCAGGCCTTCTACAGTGACTTTTACCTAGTTTTGCAAACAGTCCCTGACACTTTCATCGTGCTTGTCGTCTTGGTTGCTCCCAGTGAAATACAATGCGTAAACTTTCCAGATATGCCCTTGTTTGATGAGTACCGTCTGCTGCCAGAGATGTTCAAGAATAAATATTTAACTTACAGCATAAAAAGATTAGATGTACTATTTAGCTTTGGAACCTTGAATTGGAGTATTTAAGTTGATTGTCATCAGCAGAATTACTTATTAACTGACAGCTGTTGTCAGCTAGCCACATAAATTGAAGATTACCAATGTAATGTTTGATATCAATCTCCTTCTGTTTCTTAGATGGCAGCCATCTTGCTGTTGCATCTCACGATAACTACATTTACATTTATGCTGTCGAAGAAGAAGGAAGAAAATACAGTAAAGTTGGAAAATGTTCTGTAAGTGTCTGTATTTACTTTTGAAAGAGAAAGATTTGCATGTAAGACTGATATATCAAGGCAGGCGTATAGAGCAGCAATTTGTGGACGGTTGAAAACACTCTAAAGTAAAACTTTTTATTACATGTGAACATCAGCATATTTTAATTGCTCAAAATATAATTTGCTTAATCTTTGATACAATAATATAAACATATCATTATGATTTCTTTTGTCAAACTATTTCAGGGTCATTCCAGTTTTGTCACCCACATCGATTGGTCTTCTGACGGCAAACTACTCCAATCAAACTCAGGCGATTATGAAATGCTCTTCTGGGATACAGAGACCTGTAAACAAAATGTCAACGGCAAAGATTTGAGAGATACAGAGTGGCAGACGTATACCTGTGTGCTAGGGTACCCTGTCATAGGTAAGAGACAGTGAGCTAACATATACCTGTGTGCTAGGATACCCTGTCATAGGTAAGAGACAATGAGGTAACATATACCTGTGTGCTAGGATACCGTGTCATAGGTAAGAGACAGTGAGGTAACATATACCTGTGTGCTAGGATACCCTGTGATAGGTAAGAGACAGTGAGGTAACATATACCTGTGTGCTAGGATACCCTGTCATTGGTAAGAGACAGTAAGGTAACATATACCTGTGTGCTAGGATACCCTGTCATAGGTAAGAGACAGTGAGGTAACATATACCTGTGTGCTAGGATACCCTGTCATAGGTAAGAGACAGTGAGGTAACATATACCTGTGTGCTAGGATACCCTGTCATAGGTAAGAAACAGTGAGGTAACATATACCTGTGTGCTAGGATACCCTGTCATAATTACAAGACGAGAGGTAACATATAACTTGTCATATGTAAGAGACAGTGAGTATAATTTCAGAGATGATACTCAGATTCTCTCAAGTAATGAGTTCTTAATAAAAGGTATACCTATCAAAAGTGGCAATGAATAGTTGCCTGCAACTCTACACTCCCTCTCAGTTTAATTATTCTTTTACTTTTACATGGATCTGGTACATGTCACATGAAGCTTAATAAATTATTACTAATTTCCATAAATGGGTGGTTGCATCATTAAGATGACATGACTGATGTTTTGTTTATCAGGGGTTGGACCTATCGGTGGTGGTAAGAGTCACTCTGATTTATAGCAAAATTATATATCTGTGAAAGGAGAAGCAAATGCAACCATCATCTCTGTCCTGTGAGATAAAGACTCTTGTGATGGATAAATCCAAAACACAGCAAAGAAAAGTCTTGTTGTATCATGATATCAAAGTCTGTAGACTTGAGCAAGTTTAAATATGTCATCAGCGAGACACCTGTGATAGAATTTTGTCAAGTTTTCTTTCTTTTTGGTTGAGTTATGGCATGTATTGCTGTAATGTATTGCTGTCATGAAGTGTGTCTAGGTTATGGTTGGAATTGCTTCTGCATTAATGGTTGAGTATCATTCTCAGTCAGCAAGGTCGGTGAACTCTTCTTTAATATGTTTGGTTTCTTCTGTTCTTGACAGGAATCTGGCCCGAGGGTAGTGATGGTACCGATGTCAACACAGTTGCAAGATCACACGATGGATCTATTATTGCCACCGGGGATGACTTTGGAAAAGTGAAACTTTTTAAGAGTCCAGCGTCGCATCCCAAGGTAGGTGTAAACTAACAACATCCCAGTCAAAACAAAGGATATTTGATATTCGTTTATGATCGCAAGTCCATGTAAAATGACATCAATTTGGATGTAGTCACCACTATTGCAGACTGGAATGTAGACGGACACAAAGAGTCAGCCATTGACTCATCCAGTCATACATTGCGCATCCCATTGCACATCCCCTAGATGTGCCTTCAAATAGCAATCTACAAACATTTGACAGATGATTGCAAGGGCACCAATATTGTAACAAGTGACACAGTTGTCACCCCTATGTTAACCAAGGTGACAACTATTTGCTGTTCTGCTGAATCCCAGGATATTTTACTTTTCTTTGTTCAGGATCAAGATTAGGTGTTGTCTACCCATAATCCCCATATGAATATTGTTGTTTTGTTTGTGTGTGCCTGTTCTCACTCATAGTTCTGTTTTCTTCCATTTAGACGGAGTGCAATGCTTATCCAGGACACAGCAGTCACGTGACATGTGTGGATTTCTTTCCTGACGATCACACTCTGGTCTCCACCGGTGGCCGGGACATGTCCGTCTTGCAGTGGAAGATGGAGTAACCACCACTGCCATTTCTTTCTTATTATTTGTACAGTGTTATTCTCATGTAAGCATGCAGTTGATATTGTGTCTACCAAGTAGTGATATATTACATATGAAGACATCAAACAAAACCAGGGTATGCCATAAAAATGCAATGACCTAACAAAATATTAGAATCTAAGAAAAAAAAAGCAGCAATGGATGGTAGAATCATAAGTAAAACTTTTAGAACATGGAGAGGTAGTGGTTGACCTGAGAAAAGATAAAAGAAAAAAAAAATGCAGTTTTTGTTGGGAATATTTTTAAAGAGGTATTTCTATGGTAGAGTGAAAACAAAAATGATAGGTGCCTGGGAATGGTAATGCTAGAGGCTTCTTAGAATAAAATCTTTCAGCTATTTCGAGAATCACGTATGAACTTGCCAGTAATGTCCAGTAGAAAAATGATAGCTGTTCAGAGCCTCTGCACTAGGTTTGAATTAAGCAAATCAGTTGAGTTTAATAAAACTCCATTCTTGGGTGGTGCAGAGAATCTGGCAAATCCTAGTTTGTTCTAAAGAGAAGAATATGATTCTTGTTTTCTTTTATTTTAATAGCAAATAGAATTAATTTTTCATGGCCTTAAGTATATAGCTAGGTCATTAAACTATTAATAAACTTACTATCATAGTAAACTCTTTCTGAGTAAAGTCTTTCTGGGAATGTCTTCTTAGTCAAAGTATAATTTTTGGTAACATTTTACGCAATAATTCATATAAAGGGGGGAAATGGACGTGAATGAGATTTAATCCAGTCTTGCCATGTTGGTGGTAGAAACATTTTAAAACCATCTTTAAAAATAATATCAGTCTGTGATTTGACAGTCAGTGGAACATTATGCAGGATTTGAAAATGTCGTTTCTCTTGATTAGATTAAGTGCCTACAACTATAAATCACTGGTATATGAAGTCAGGGTCAAGCAGTGCCTAGAATATAAAAGAACCTGGTTGTTAGAAATTTATATTTACGGGATAATATATAGTTTATAGATCTGGTGGGACTTTCTGTTTTCCTCGTCTTCCCACTGTGATGTAAAATGGTGCTTAAACCTACATGAGTAACTAACGGAATATTAACTATTCTGATAGTGGAATGATCTTGTTGATTTATATGTAAAGGAAAGGAATTGCAAAGAGATCACAGATAATGAGACAATCGGCCAAATGGAATTATCATGAATAAACATGTTAAAACAAGGGTAATTACCTATTCACTGATACTGAAATAATGTTCAAGTCAACTTACCTTCACTATGTTGGTTACATATATACATCATGGATGCAGTGTTTAAGTAAAGTATAAGCAAGTTGCCAAGAAAGCTGGCTCTTTTTGAACAAAGTTCACCAATCAAATCCTTCAAGTGTATGAGATGTTACTTGACTACAGCTGGTATTTATGTAAAATATTGGCTACTTGGAAGCCAGACGATAATAAAGGGTGAAACAATGCAAATTGTTGTATAATTAACATGTTTGTATTGATGTTTATGCATGTTTTTATACACCTGTAAGTGTAGTTTTCCCTAGGGTCGTTTCATCTGTGAACAAATCTGTTAATGTTCACTGTATGTTAGTGTTCACTTTGTATTGGTGTTCACTTTGTATTAGTGTTCACTTTGTATCCACAAACATTGATACCATAAAATGGAAATTCAAACATCTTCCCTGTTGTCTTGATTTATGTGTAACTTTCTTGGGCGTAACACATATTGATGATGATATGTGTCAGTATTTTCATACAAGACAAACTTGTTTGTTCCCTTTCATTTGAAGCAAGTCGGTAGTAGTTCACTTAATATGATACAAAATGTCAATACAAGAGCAGAGAAGAGTTACCATGCCAAACTGCAATACAAGAGCAGATAAGAGTTTTACCATGCCACACTACAATACAAGAGCAGATAACAGTTTTACCATGCCACATTGCAATACAAGAGCAGATAAGAGTTTTACCATGCCACACTGCAATACAAGAGCAGATAAGAGTTTTACCATACCACACTGCAATACAAGAGCAGATAAGAGTTTTACCATGCCACACTGCAATACAAGAGCAGATACAAGAGCAGAGCAATACAAGAGCAGATAAGAGTTTTACCATGCCACACTGCAATACAAGAGCAGATAAGAGTTTTACCATGCCACACTGCAATACAAGAGCAGATAAGAGTTTTACCATGCCACACTGCAATACAAGAGCAGATAAGAGTTTTATCATGCCACACTGCAATACAAGAGCAGATAAGAGTTTTACCATGCCACACTGCAATACAAGAGCAGATAAGAGTTTTACCATGCCACACTGCAATACAAGAGCAGATAAGAGTTTTACCATGCCACACTGCAATACAAGAGCAGATAAGAGTTTTACCATGCCACACTGCAATACAAGAGCAGATAAGAGTTTTACCATGCCACACTACAATACAAGAGCAGATAAGAGTTTTGCCATGCCACATTGCAAAACAAGAGCAAATAACAGTTACACCATACTGCAATGCAAGAGCAGATAAGAGTTACCATGCCACACTGCAATACAAGAGTTTTAGCGGCCTTTACGTAACAGTTTCAACCATGTGAGGTGAAACATGCGAAACGGGCAGATAATGGGTCTGTGAAATCAATATTCTGTGTCTCTCAGCCACCTCCCTGTACAGGGGCGTATCCAGGATTTTCTAACCCGGGGGGCGCGAATTACTATCTAAGCGGAGCGCCACCATCGGTTGGCGCGGAGCGTACAAGAAAATTTCTGGTTTTGATACCACCCAGATCACCGGAAATGGCACTTCTCGGGCTTGAAAATGACCAACCAGATGTACACTTTTGCCTGAGAACCAAGTATTTCCCAATAGTTTTTTTTCCATCCATAACCTTTTTGAAGATTGTCACCAGTCACACATCATGTTCGACCTCATCGCATGTCCTGTGGATCATTCATTGCTTTTGTAAGTGATTCTACGTCACGGCCCACAATATCCGAAAGCCCACTTTTCAAGGTTTTAAGCCCATTATTTGTTCATAATTTGAAAATTCACATTTCTCGTGAATAATATCACTTCAAAACAATTCATAATGTTGCACAAAACTCAATCTATGGAAAACCAATATAGAAAAACCTCCTTCAACCCCTAACAGACCGGTCAAAATTGCACTAGTAGAGGGAAGTATGATGAAGAATGTTGGTCAGGAAATTTTGGAAAATTCAGACACGGTTAATTTATTGGTGTACAAATATTAAAACCTGTTATAACGGCTATTATAAAACTTGGAGGCGGGGGCTGCAGCCCCCCCCCCCCAACCAATTTTCCCCCCCTGAAAATTCGGGCAATATGCTGATAATTTTTCGGGCAGCTACTGAAAGAAAAATAAATAGCAATGATGTAGCTTAAGGAAATGAATAGTTTAAAAATTATTTGCTTGATAATTAAAATAAAGTTCTAAGCTTGGCCGACTATAACTCGCCATTACTACTGTAAAAGAGAGTTTTGACATAATTGTACCTGTATGCTTTTTCTCCATCTACATAAGACATTTGGTTATTTACATTAGCATCCGGCGGTATACTGCGCAACTTTCACGGACCGTACGGCACACGATGCCATGCGATGTAAGGACCGATGCTTGCTTAAATAATATTTACATTAACATGTTGAATGCGCGCGAAGCGCGCGAAAAATTTTGGTTATATTTTTCGGGCAAGTCGTTACAGCCCCCAAATCCAATTGGGCTCCTACGCCTGACTACACACATAGACAGTTTTGAGACTGTTCATCCTGAAACATGCTCACTGATATGATGTGATATCTGCTCTTTGCTTTACAAATTCGAACAGGCGTGTAGCGAGTAATTTGCCAAGGGTAAACTAGGCAAACTATCTAAGCGTAGCGCCACCATGAGTTGGCGCGAAGCGTACAAGAAAATTTTGGCCGAAAATGCCTCCCAGATCGCTGGAAATGAC